>JAMJFZ010004268.1:0-89088 GCA_026225945.1 Cricetomys ansorgei | reverse complement strand
TTCACTCTTAATGGAGTATAGGAAAAAGCAAAAAAAAAAAAAAATACTATGGTAATTACATGACTCCTTGTGGAGCTAGAGGTCTAACCCATGACTTCCTGCTTGAAAGACCAGCATTCTCCCAAATAAGTTATATCTTCAGCCCTTACAGTAAACGCTTCTGTTCTTCAAGTTATGATGACTACCTTGTGTGCTCTTCTATACAGTACTGCAACAAAACATACATAGGCTTTGGTAAATTCTTTTACTTATCTCTACAATTCCCTAACATCATATTGTCAATGAATACTGGTAACTCCTTTATATTGACTCTCAGGAGTATTTTCCATTGGCAATTTTGATTTATGGCAAGTAACTATTATAGGGGTTTTAGAATCTGCTAGGACTTGTCTCATTTAGGCTAAGGGAGTATATTTCAGAAAACTCAAGCATGTACATGGGGGTTGCTTAGCAAGTTCTTACAGGACTTGAATAGCTAATCATCTTTCCCTGGAACTTTGGATTTTGACTTTTTATCCAGTGACATCCCAATTTAATTAATACAGGTTACCATAAAATTATTAGTAATGCAGAAAAGCAAACTGTTAAAGAGACACTCTTTCTCCATAATTTATAAAATTTGTTAGGTTTTCAGTACCACGTTCTAAGTTCACTACTAGTTCCCCAACAATGTCAAAACATATTCCTTAGCTTGTGGTGATATTTTGAGGTGTTTTGGAAACTTTAGGACGTTTTGTTTAGGTGGAAGAAATGGGTCATCTGAGGCATGCCCTTGAAGGAAGGCTCAATCTGGTACTTTATTTATTTATTTATTTATTTATTTATTTATTTATTTATTTATTTATTTATTTATTTATGAGATTAATAGACAGTTCCTCCAAATAAATTTGCCACAATGATGTATACTCTGCCTTTCTGTAGGGGAAGACTCTATGGAGAAAAGGGCTGAGTGGTAAAATTGTTGAAATCATGAGCAAAAATAAATTCGTCCAGACTTGTTTAAGTCTGGTGTTTTTGTCACAGTAATAGAAAAATAATACAAGAAAAAAAATACAGATTCTTTCCTCCATATATTCACCCCTTCAATATGTTTATAATCAAGTATTATAATCCTTCCATGTTGATCAAACATTTTCAGAATTATCACAAGAGCTTCTCATATTTCTGCGTGTAAAGGTTAGCACCTCTTCTGGTGTTTATGGCATCTCCTTAAGGCACAAAGGGAAGAGATGAAAATAATAAATATTTCATTACAATTTTTATGCAATTGTCATGTTCCTCCGTGGGCCAATGACAAAACAAATGAGAGAAAAATATAAAGTAGAATCTCTCTCTTTTTCTCTCAGTTCTCCTGTCTCAGTCTCTCTCTGTTATAATGGCCATGAAAAATTGTTATTCTTCAGCTGCTAGTCAAAGTCACATAGGTAGACATATTATGGGCTATAAACATGATGAGTAGGGAGTTAGGTACTGGATAGAACCCATCCAGAGGTGCCCTGGAGGCTACTATTTCAATGGAGATCTGCTAGCAAGACATTTTAAAAATAAAATATATTAGGCTATATAGGAGGTGAGTTGAGTAATTATATAATAAAGCTCCATCAAACCCTGAGGGTTTTCATTAAATGTCAGGATACAATAAATCTTCAAGTACTAGACCTCTTTCCTGTAAGTGTCCTGTATCTTAAATAAGACTGTATACCTTTGAAAAATGGCTGATTTAAGGTCATTTGTCAAAAATTCTTTCTCATTTTTGATAAATTTATACAATGACCCTTTAAAGTGAAATATGAAGGGTTTTGATGTCACACATGGCCTAAAATGTAGTCACTGAAATAACAGAATTGGTTAAACAGGGGAGAAAAGATGGCCTTGGAAGAAATATGGGCCATTTCCTTAAAGGTATGTGCCATGATTTATTTTTAGAGGGTGCCATCACATAGCAATTCCAGACATAGATTCAGAAACCTTACTCTGTAGGTTCAAATCCTTTTTCTGCTAGTCACTTAATAAACCAGGAAAGTTAATTCTCAGTCCTCACGTTATTCACTTGAATAATAAAGAAATATTGATAATAGACACAAGATAAGAACTTGAAATGATTTCAATCTGCTAAGCTATCCAAATCAAGTAGAAGAACCAATCCGCAGTGAATGGGTATTACCCAGTTGTCAGTTCTTGATACGTCAGGTTTGCAAAAAGGAAAAAAAAAAAAAACCCCAAAATTCCTAATCATCAAACTATGATAGTCTAGAGAATAGATACAGGCTAAACTAGTGATTGTGAGCATATCTTAGAATAAAAGTACTCTGTAATTTAAGACATGCCATAGAATGATAGAGCAATAGAACAATTGTTTTGTTTATTTTGTTACCTTTAGCATATTGCAGAGTGCTTGAGTCCCAGGTGTTCTGTGGCCTTCTTGACTTAATTGAATCAATGAATTATTATAAGACAGAGCAGTGTCAGGAAGAAAGGTGCTGAGTGCCATTAGATATTCTAATTGGAGGATTAATTCATGTTGAGAAGGCAGAGTTTCTTCGAGGAAATGCCATTAAATCTGAGACTAAAAACAAGGTTTGGAAATTGCTAAATGAAAGGTGGGTTCTAGCAAGGTAGAGGGTTCCAGAGATAAAGCAAATTTCATGAGTCGTGTAAAGTAAGGTGTGTGGATGAAGCAACTGAAGGAGGGTGCCGTGCCTAGAAAATGAGGAAAAGACAGAGCTGTAAACAGCAATCAGGAGAGATTCAGGCACCTGAAGATGCTGTGCTATTCTTTTCGTTTTGTTCTAAGAGTTTTGGGAAATAATTGAGTACTTTAAGCAAAATAAAAATTTCAGATTTTTGCTTTCTAAATAAAAGTTCTAGCAGAATATATATACACACATATACAGATAAATTATATATATTTATATATATATTAAACAAAACAGTAAAAAGATAGTGATTGTAACTATCTAAGTAGAAGTTCAAGCCACTTAGAGTAATTGTCAATAGAGGTATAAATATTTGGGTGATAATATTTATAATTAATATTGCTATATGCAGATATTGATATAGATGAGATTGGAAAGGTAACATGTTGAGATAATAAGCAAACGAGCTTAACTGGTATCTAATGAAGACAAAATTATTAATGTTAAGAAGACAGAAGTACATTTAATAAAGCCTAAAACAAAGCTGAGGTCATGGAGGGGGAGAATAAGATATTTTGAGTTACAGAACTTGAAAATAAGGAGGATGCCAGCTGGATCAAATGCAGCTGAGAGATCCTATTGAGAATGTCTACTAGTTTCATCAACAGAGAAGCATGAGTGTCATAGAGAGGAAAGTCAAATGGCAGTGTTTAGGTAGTAAACATGAGATGAAGCAGCAGAGAAGTATGGCTATAATGATTGCCAAAATGTGGAGACAGAAAGGGCAAACACTTTTTTTGCTTTAACTTTTGAGATTATAATCTAATTAGATCTCTCTCTTCCCTTTTCTCATTCCAAGCTCACCTACTCATCTTTCTTCACTCTCCTTCAAATTCATGAGGGCAAAGAGACTTATAAGCCATGTATGCAAATGCTAATGGTATACATGAGGACATATTTGCATGTTAGTAAAAAAAATACACATGAAGGAAATTTTCTATATAAAATACCTCCCTGACAATACCACAACCAAACAAATGTGCTAGCAAATAATAACCCATTATAGGCATGGGCTATCTCTGGGTTTTATCTTAAGTTGTTAGCCTGTGGGTTAGCTCTCTAAATTTTACAGGGGTTTACCATTGTTCTTGGTTACCCTCCAGAAATTGGTGGTAAAATCCTATTGCTGAAGACAGAACAATTAAGTCATAAAACAAGAGAAATAAAGTAGATACTGATGAAGAAGCTTTATCCCTACCATCTAGAAAGCTACTGCTTAATAAATATAATAATCAATCTTATTCAACACTAAACCTTCTCAATTACTAGAATGACCATCTTGGAATACTAGCTGCACAAATGTTTTGGAGTAGCCATACATTGTTTTTATTAGATTTAAGACATTCTCTACAAGATGGGACCAATATGTGCCACTATTATCAAGCATCTGTGACTAGATAGGCCAGAGACTCTAGGAAAAAGCATCATTTTATTATTTTGTTAAATGGACATAGTATTAAAATGACTCCTAGTGTCTTATTGCTATACCCATAAACTAAGCTATACGGTATACAATATTGATACTTTTTCTCTTAAGCCTTCTGCTAGGTTATCTCTTTTCCTTTCTGTTCTTCAGGGATTTATCCTTAGCATTCATACATGATTCATTACTAACAGAAAGGACAAGAGAAGGTTTTCATTTCCCTTCTCAATATGAGTAGAAGACACTATTTTCATGGTTCTGACTCTCAAAAGTATACATTTTCTTTGGAGACTGAATATGGTATGGGCTGTTCACCTTCATTGCATGTTGGTATAAAGTTAGTTTACTTGGTGTGACCCATTAACACACGTAGATCCATTTTCTATAAAACTGCTGTAGGTATCTTCATGTTTCAAGGAACTCTGATGTTGTTCACTGATATTATTAAAGACAACAGTCTGTTTCAATGTCCTTTCCACTGACTTCTTTGCATAGAGACAGCCTATTCCCTTAAATTCCTGGAACTTTTGATTTTAGGTGTTTTCCTCTGGATTCTGCTTGCTGTGAGTGTTCCTCTAAAAGGGATGTCACAATCTACTCAGAACTAATGCATTATCAGCCACTGTACAGGTTATGGGAAGTCTTGGGACTCTTGGAGGTTGTGTCAAATTTGCAGTGATTGGCATTTTGTGTGTCATCAAACTCATCATCTTTTCCTGGAACCTTCTGATGACTGCCAGCCAACTGTTCCAAGTCAGCCAAAGTGAGATTCACATGAGGACAGTTTTTCATCAAGGTTTCATATTCTTCCTCTTCCTCACACTCTTTACTGTCACTGGGTGTTGGAGTCAGGTGGAAATTTAAGATTCAGAAACGTTACTCCATGACCCAGGGTGGATTATTTCCCTTGAAAAGAGCCAGATATAGGGATGATGTTGATTGCATAATGAGATGGTTTTCATTCATCTTCTAGAGGATCTCAGACTGTAAAACATTCCTTCCTTCCTTCCTTCCTTCCTTCCTTCCTTCCTTCCTTCCTTCCTTCCTTTCTATCTTTCTTTTTGCACTCTGTGGGTCAAGAAAGCAAAAGGAAGGCATGAAGTTTGGTGGGTAGGAAGTTGGATTGGATTTGGAAGGAGTTGAATGAGTGAATAAACATACCAACAAACAAAAATAAGTTGTATGAAACTCTGAAATAATTAATGAAAATTTTATGTAAAATAGCTACACATAACCCCAAAATGTTCTTGGTTTGTGAAGATAATCATTAAAAGGTCGTTTAATTCTGATGTCTCTGGTCTAATCAGTGGGATATTCTTCTGATAGATGGATAATATGATGCTGTTATTAGGGGTTTGTGGAACTAGAAGGTGGAGTCTGTTTTGAGAAATTGGTTACTGGAAGTTTACATCTGAAAACTATATTTTGTTTCTAGATTCTTAGACCCAGCTCTCAAGCAGGTACTTAATTTGTTTTTAGCTTCATGGTAAAATTAATGTATCTTTTGAAAATTATTTATTACATTTTATTTATTTATTTATGATGGTTCATGCACATGCCACAGTGGAGGTATGGAGATCAGAGTACAACTTGCTGAAGCTGATAATCTCCTATTATATGGGTTTCAGGGAGCAAACTTAGATCATCAGTATTGATGGCAATGCCTTTATCAACTGGGCAATCTTGTCTTGATATAACTTTTAATAGTAATAAGGTGCTTGCTTACTCATATAAAAGAAAAAGAGCTGGAGGAAACGTGTTGGTGGGATGACCCAGCAGTAAAAAGAAGTGTAGACATGGTTGGATTCCTGGAACTTAGAGGAGAAGGAGATAACTAATTCCCAACACTTGTTCTTTGACCCTGATTGGCAACACTCTAATAAAATAATTCCAGCACACACACACACACACACACCAATAAAAAATGAAATCAATATAAATGATAAAATACATTATAAATAAAGAGATAGAATAAGAGAAATTTTTTTATAAATCTAGTTTTTTTGGTAAATTTTGTTTTATTTCTGTTTTCTTTCTTCCATAACTCTTTGTTTCTGATGGTCATATCTGATCATATCTCTCTACTGTACTATAACATAATGATAGTCTGCCTTTTTACCAGTGATTTATGGATCACAATTTCAAAATCTGTGAACTAGAAAGTCTTCTTTCTCTTGGAGGATCATGGAGGTCATAATAAAAGCATATCAATATAGATAAAAATGAAATAAAAATGTACCTTTCCTTTGAAAAAGCAAAATATAGGGATGATGTCGATGGCATAATATGATCATTTTAAATCATCTTTTGTTATTTGTAAATTATTTGTCATAGTGATGAAAAAACACAAACACACATGAACATCAACAGACAGTACTCAAAACTGCCTTAGGCCTGCTTTAATAATGGAGAATACTCTTCAGTGAGCAATCAATAAAGAGTTCTCAGAAAGAGGTAACAATTAGAAAAATGAGGAAGTATGAAGAAAAAACAGAGATGAGAGTCCCATGGCCTAAGAGGTCAGTATGTGATATAAGAAATTAAGTTTATGATCATTGAAATCATAATAAAAGCATATCAATATAGACAAAAAGAAACAAAATTGTAGTTTCCTTTGAAAAAAGCCAGATATCAGGATGATGGCGATGGTATAAGGAAATCATTTTCATTCATCTTCTTGAGAACCTCAAATTGTAACTTTGGTGAATTAAGTTACAAAATTACTTATATTTGAATTATATCCTGAATAGTATAGCAATAATAACCTAACATTTGGATTTATTTCTATTACCCAGGTCATTAACTCTATGTATTAGGTAATATAATCCTGAAAATAACTTTGTACTCTATGGATAAGAGAGAGGAGAGAGAGGAGAGAGAGAGAGAGAGAGAGAGAGAGGGAGAGGGAGAGAGAGAGGAGAGAGAGAGAGGGAGAATGAAAAAGGGAACAAAGCATATGTTGAGTTTTTGGTCCAGTGGATAAAATACTTGGTATCCAAGCATGAAGACTGGATGTTGGATCCCAAACAACCTAGTTAAATATGAAACAAAGACATGCCTATATACCTCATTCTGGTTAACAGATACAGGAGGATACTAGGGTCTCACTGGCCAGTGAGGCTATCTCATCAGAGATCTCTCTGTTTAGATATAGCCTGCTTAAAAAATATAAGGTAGATAATGATAGACATAGTCACCTGATGTTGACCTCTGGCCTCCACATTTGCATGTATCCATACACTTATACCCATTGTGCACACACAGACACGAACACACACACTCATGTGGAAACAATACTCCTACCCTCAGAAAAAGAACCTAAAACAACGAAAGAAAGAATTTAAGACATGACACGGTACCTTTCTTACATTGTATTTTAATATCAGCCTATGTACCTGGATCATAGTTTATGGATAACAGATTGGATAATTTGTAGTTCTTGTGTGCTAGTGAGAGGGCTGCTATGGCAACTATTAGGTTCTGGGTGAGAGAAATCAGTATTCTCCAATGGAGTATCACCGGATATATCAACGATACTCCAGGTCAGGTCCCATGCCCAGGAGTAGTTGGCCAACACAAAACTGACTCCATATTTCTTTTTTTCTTCATTTTTAAAAACATTTTTTAGTGTATGAGATTCTTTTTGGCTTTTTTTGTTGTTATTCAGTTTGTTTTGATTTTTTTGTCTTGTTTTTGAGAAACAGAAAGAACATGAAGTTAGGTAGATAATGAAACATAAATGATCTTGGATGGGAAATATGTTCAAAATATATTATATGAAATTGTTGCAATAAAAAATTAAAACATAAAACTAATAGGTAATGATTATGGCCCAATGGTTCAAAAGAATGAGTAAGAAAAGAACAACTTTAATAATCATCTGTGTGTATAGTCTACTTGCCCATCATTTTCACTCATAACAAAGGCCTTCTTTTCCTTACTAACAGTGAGAGTTTACACTTGAGTTCTTCATCATGTGAGGAGTTTTTGTATATTTCAGGGTAGAAAGCAAAAAAAAAAAAAGAAAAAAAGCTCTCATTTACTAACATCCAACAGTAGACTCCAACATATCCTCACTATCCAATTACAGCAACTCATAATGTCTCTCAACATTATCAAATCTCATGTGGGCAAATTGTCCCCAAATGAAAATAACCATTCTAATGAGTTCTCCTCCAATTCCTCACTTATAACTACTTCTGGTCCTCTTAACCTTGAATCTACTAGGACACCTAGATTTTTCTTCCTAAGTATGTGCTCCTGAGATACAGCAGTTTGTTTGTTGGATACAGTGGAGCTTATTAGATGTACTCAGAGCCTAGGCTCCCTAGTCAGTAGTCACATATGTATATGGCCATTTTGTATTGTCCAAAAGGAGAAACTAACTCTTAGGGTCAAGTCTTCAAGTTGTATTCAATATACAAGCTTATCATGTCTTTTCCTTTCAGATTCCAAAGGGCTTAAATTCATTTTACACAGTTTAGAGTGTAATGTAACTAAGCATTCTAGCTACAGAGAGTGAGAATTTTGAGAAGAATTCCATAGCATGTGTTGAGAAAATTATATTTTGGGAAGTACAGAAACTCCCATTATTGTAACCCTTTTCATTTTATGGGTGTAAGTAGATAACTTGCTACTGTCCGAGGAAATATCCTTCACCTTTTCTCTTCATCAATTTATTGTGACTTCAGTCTGCGCCATCCAATCACATATAAGAAAAACAAGAACAGAACCTTGTTCAGAGTTGTTGTAGGATGCTATAAGAATGCTGTTTTAGAATGTTAGACTGTATCCTATTCCTATAAAAATGTGGAAATACCCCATTTTAATCTTAGCCAAATGCAAGGGGTAACCAAAAAATACTTGTTACTGTCTCAGTTCTTCTAGTAGATTAGTTCATACCTCACTGGCTAATCAGATCCTTGAGTTTGTGTACACCCTGTGAAACAGCTGATAATGCACAACACATTGCTAATTGACATAGAAAAAATAAAATAAAACAACTTAGATTTATGTTGTCACCATGGGCTACCTATATGCACTTGTTTCAGGGTCTATTATAATGTACTTTAGTTGCTCTTTTAATTATTAGATATGAACTGCTTTGATTAGCATCCTTTATGGAAGAGAAAAATTCTTAATAGCATAGAGTAACAGAATAAACACAAGGAAGGTCAATACGATTTTTTTTTCTCAGATGATAGGGAGTCAAAGAGAACAAAAAATACTGCAATATCTGTTGTTCTGGGCAACAAGAAAGAAAGGAAAGGAAGAAAGGAAGGGAGAGAGAGACTAAAGAGAGACACACAGAAAGTCAATCAGTCTCTAACCCCCTTATGCTCTTCTGGTTATTTTAATGGATTTCTTGTCACTATTGTAGCAAAAGTTATTTTATGCCGTGCACGCACAAACACTGTTACTTCTGCTTTGAACTGTTTGCTTCTCAAGTAACTATATGGTCCACTTCACTTCATCTCTGAATTTGGGCAATTCCGGGTGGTGTGGCGTGATTAATGATGCAACCTAGGACCCCATCCTTGGGCAACATCCCTGGGAGGCAGGGATTTAGTAAGGCGTAAAGGCAGAAGATGGCTGGGCACTGAGCCTGTTTCTCCACAACCGAGGTCTTTGCAGTACAGTTGTTCCAGCTGCCAGAGGCTTTCTGGTTGCCATGGCAACCCTTGGGCTCTGTTGAGAACTCAAAGCAGAGCCTCTGAAGTTAGGAACCAAACACAAGAGCTCGAAATGCGAATGCACTTGGACAGGGGAAACAACAAGATCACCTATTTCATAGGCTACAGCGCCTTTGACTAAGGGAGCTACCACAGTCAGCTTTCTGGGTTTTGTGTTTGTAAAACGAGACAGTTCTTGCCTTACATTCTTCTTTACTGCCATCTTCCAGTGACTGACAGGAGATTTTACATTGCGAATCAGCACACTAGAAAGCAGGGTATAGGAGGGGGTTGGGGAAAGAAACGTGCTTAACTGGAACGAACACACAGCCTGCTCATTCATTCACTGAGTTTTACATTCCCCATCTCCAGAGAGCTCATTTGTGCTGGGCATTGTGTCAGCTCAGACGTTCCCAAAGAGAAACAAGCCACTGTCCTGGAATCAAAATTAAGGAACGATAATTAATCAAAGTAACAGGATTCTCACGAGCCTAGAGAAAGTCAAATAGGCTTTGTCCACAGACTGACATTTCCCTGGGCTCTCTCTTGAAGACGAATTCAGCAAAATATAAATAAATAAATGAATAAATAAATAAACTCTAGCCCAGGAGAGGAAAGAGGCATTGGCCCCGTTATAGAACACAGAAGAGCAGAGGGAGGCAGCGTTTCCCTTTGGAGCCCGACTGTCGAGGCCATACCAATGTTTCTCAGGGACTGGGAAGGAGAAGAGGTTTATTTTTCTTTATAAAAAAAATAAAAATAAAAAAAATAAAAACGGAGCCCTTTTCCCTACTGGGCTTGATTTCTAGTATAGGAAGCCCCGCCTCTTTGGGGCACTGATTGGTTCAGCTCTCTTTGAGATAATTTATGCCAGCATCCTCTCTGTCTGATTGGCTCCCCAGCTCAGTTCTGCTGGGAGTCGCATTCTACCTGGTTCGGAGGTGTACTGCCTTCTCACACTCTCCCTGGTACTCACAGGGCTGCTGCTGAGGCTTGAGACAAACTCTGGGCTTGAGGACTGAGCTGGTGGAGGAGGCAACATAAAGGCAACCTGATGGGTTCTAGGAAAGCCTCCCTCTTCTCTCCTTCCCTCCTGTGGAGTCAAACTAGAGGAGTGCGGTTGATGTTCCTGTTACTAACCCTACATTTGGGAAACTGGTGAGTAATTTCAAAGACTCAAAACTATCTCTTTTATTTTCCTTCTTCTTTTTTTAATCATTCTAAGAAATTTGCGTTTTCTCTGGGACATGTGCAATGTTTGCCATCATTGTATTTTGATTCTGTTTATTTGGAGACAGCATGAAATTAGTCTATTTCTGAAGCATGGATGTTAGTTCACTTGTTTTCTTTAGTTCGACACGATCATAAACTAAAAGAGGCTCCATTCCCCAAAAGGGAAATATGAGTAGAAATGACTTTGCCACTATATTTAGGATTCAATACTGTTGATAAACTTTCTGGATGATTCTGCATTTTGAAGACAAAGTTATTTCAAAAACTTCTTATTAAATAGCATGATGTGTATACTAATTGTGTATAAGGCATTATGCTGGGTTCATTTTTTTCCTCTTTCTTTTTGGGGTAACTTTCTTGATTGAACCAATGCTTTATAAGCTACATTTAACTACATATCTATCAGCTGTGATATGTGTGTGTGTGTATATTTATATTTATATACTGTTTCTGATATATATATATATATATATATATATATATTATATATATATATATATCTGATACCATATATATATATATATATATATATATACTATTTCTGATATATATATATATACACACACCATTTCTGATATATATATATATATATACTATTTCTGATATATATATATATATATATATATATATATATATACACACACACACACACACATACAGACACAAACACATACATCCATCGGAAATAGTCCTGTATATTTTATTAGAACCACCTTTGAAAGTCTTAACTGCAATTGGTTGCCTAGTATTTAAAGTGCATGATAATATGAATGTCTTAATATAGTTGTGTGTGATACTACCAAGCACAAATTTCTAGTTTGAACAAGGAATAAGACTGGACTGTAAAAGCTTTCAAAAAAACTTTGAAGTCATGCTGCTAGTGAAAGAAAATGCTCGTACTTGGATTCTAGAGGAGACAGGAATGTGAAAGAAGTTGTCATGTTCTGTTGAGGCACAGACACTTCAGAAGTTTTTTTTTTAATACAATACTCATGCATCACATCGTTTGTTTTAAACAAATTTGCACCCAAAGTTGTGGTATTCTATGCTTTAGTGCTGTTTGTAACTCCAGTAAGGCGCAATTACTATGAAGATAATTTTTGTATGTAGATTTTTGTTTCTATTACCAGTAGAAAGAACATCTGTGCATCCTTAGAGTGTAAGCACTGGATACGAGCACAGGTAATACTGGCCTTTCTGGATTCAAATTTCGAGATTTAGTATGTTTATGTTTCATTTTGGTATTACAGTTTTATTTATCCTTTTGCCTTAGACTTTTAAATGTTCTCTATGCACAATGTAATGAATGATTCATTCTATATACTGTGCTGTAATGGCTTATGTCTTTGAATATATTACGACTTACAGAGAATATTTCAATAGAACAGGTACTTTCTTACCTCTGTAAAAGTAAAATTCAGATTAGTTAGAGGTTTTCCTGGAGTAACAACCTGCATGCTCTTTTGTCTTTATGATTGCACATGTCTATTTCAATCATGTAGTGATACTACCTCACAATGAGCATATTATCTATCCAAATAGTTGTTTTGATAGAGTAGATTTACATTACATTCACTGTAGCTGGTTCCCAAAACTCTCACCAAGCTGCTCAGAAGTAAAGAGCTCCGTGGTGCAGTGGGCAGGGAACTCACTGCATATATGCTTTTACCTGCCACAGCTCTTTAAACTCAGTGGATATAGTAGTTTCATCTACAGAATATAGGATAGCAGTAGACAATTTCTGACCGCTTCAAATATTCACATTCAATACAGCTGAGATTTGAAATGAAATATGAGGTGATTTAAGGATCTCTTCACAGGTCTGAGTAGTACTGAAGAGAAAAATTCTAATGTGACTACCATTTACTATTTTTTCTATATGTATGAGATAGTGAAAATAACTTACAAGGTTCAAATTTATGAATATTTTTATTATTAAATAGATAGTCTAGATACTTTGTTAGATGAGCAAATACATATTGAAACAGATCTAAATATTACTGCTATACTATGGTCTGAGTGCCTCAGTTATGAGCATTTGTTTGTATTTTGTAAATCAGCCAACTCTGTCATGATTTTATATTCTTTCAATATATACTTGGAGAAAATTGGCATTGATACATATAGAATATGTGTGATCATAAATATTACTCCTCTTTTCCTGGTTCATTTGAAGTTTCTTTTCACAACAAATCACAGACAGAAAGCTCTATGTCTAATAATTTCAATGTCATACTAGTTTCCAAAATACACCTTCAATGTCATCTATTTGGAGACTTACTAAGTTGTATTCTATTACTTTTCCTATCAAACCAATTGGGAGGTTTCGTTTCCTCATAAGTTCCCATAAAGAGCAAAGAGAGACATTATATTGATTTTCCATATTGCTGAATTATGAAAACTGATCTTCTTGTTGTATCTAAAAAGCTCTGATCATAGATCCTGTGCATCATTCTCCAGGAGAGTCTGTGGTATCTTGATAATTTGGTTTATAGTTCATCAGCTTGATCTCAGTTCTTGTAATGTTAAAATAAATGTAAGTGCAATAAAGTCTACAAAGAGTTTAAAAACTGTCTTGAGATTTTAACTTTTCTAAAAAATAGCCCATGGTAGCTTTTGTCTGAGAAGATCCATTTTTTGGGAAACCAAAGAAATACATCACATTTAGAATTTTCCCATGGATAAAAACTGAAGCATTTTAGCATTCAGTTTTCCACATTAAAATATTTAAATACACTTACTTCTAAAATGTATTACTTTAGGTCATTTAAGGAGTAAGTCCATGGATATGGTAGTGAACAAATTGCTTTTCTTTATGTTTCTAGCTTTTAAGCTTGTTTTCTAGTATAATGCCATGTACTGGAACTAACCATGTATATAATTGCCATCTAAATGTTCCACGATTATATATTCAAAGGACCCAGAGATTACCTGATTTTTAGATGAGAAGATTATATTTGATTAAATCCGTGGATGTTTTCAATTATCCAAAACAAAATTTCAGTCCAGATACCTTCCATTCTATACATTGAGACACTTCTTGGTTAAGAAATTAAGGAAATGCTTCATAAAACTTTCATAGATATTTTGCGTCTGTATACATGGGATTGAAGGTGTGAGAATGAAGGTAGAGTCCCAAGGAGTTGGAGGCAATATAGGACAGAAAACCGAGGTCCTTGGAAAATTAAGGTCACATGTGGCAAGTGACTTCCCTAAATGAGAGGTAATGTGTGGGAACAAGTTAAATGAAAGATTTAAGGTTAATAATTCCTACCTGGGAGGTATCAAGTGATAATCCTGGTAGTCATCATCAAATTTCAATTTTACTTTCAACTCTGACTTCTTCCTGACTGATTTCAGGTACACCTTTGGGGCACAGAGAACTAATTTTCCAAAATTGTTTTCAGAACACTCAAAATATTTGGGAAGAGAACCTAGCATATAATGTTTCAGAAGAAGGGCAAAGTACCAGTAATTCTGTAAACTCATCATAATTCTAATATTATTTATCTTTGTTAAATGATTTGAAATAGAATTAAATATTGAATCATTAGATATTATTGAATATTTACATTTTGACAAAACTACACATATTTATCCAAACATATTTATTAAGGACCAATCTGGTATAAACACAGTGAAATACAGCAAGTTTACTCTAACAAATAAGGAAATCACAACCTTTACTCAAACAGACTTCATCTCTCTGCTAATTTCCATATGCCGTGTATTAAATAAAAATGTCTGGCCCAAATAAGGAAACAGAATGTCAAGAGTCCAAAGAATGCTTGCGTGTAGTTCTTCATCTAAATGTGAGACCTGGTGACATTTCCCCCAGCACATGTTGGCATGGGAAATGGAGGTTAATTATTTATGTTTTGTTTAGGCAACTGTATTTTTGAGATTTCATGTGTACAGCTTCCCTGTCATTTCTAAAAGACAATCCTTTGGCTCTCACAATTTTTCCATCTCCTCTTCTCCAGTTTTCTCATATCTTTAATTACATGGACTGCATACTGGAGGTATGAATTGAGGATGGGTACTCCATGGTCTCTGCATTCTGATCAGTTGCAGATATCTGCAATTATCTCCAGTTGTTGATAAAAGAAGCTTCTTTGATGAGAGGTTAGAGCTACTCTTGTCTATGAGTATAAGAATAAGTATTAAGAATACAGTTAACAATTGTATTGTTTTAGGGAACAGTTGGTATGAGGTACTGCTCTACGGTTTATGACTTCTTTAGTCATGGGTAGTTGGCTAGGGTCAGGTCACAGAATCAGTCATTAATTTCCTCCTGCTGAGCAGGCCTTAAGTATAATTATCCAGCTGTTGGTTAACTTTCAATTATATATTTCATTATTATACTAGTGATGGTATCTCATCAGCTGGGTAATTTGGGTTAATTGGCTTTATGATGGATAGGGCTACCAATTGATTTTCTCTCTTGGCAGTTTACATAGCATTTTGTGATAATATGATAGCTAGCACTCAAGGAGGAGGCTTTCAGATCAATTCCAGCTTGACTGCTTTGAGTTCTGTGTCTGAAGTGTGTGGTGTCTTCAGCTACAGGGTCTTAACTTTGAATTCTGGGAGGCAGTAAAAGGCAATGTTAGTAGCTTATATTGTTTTAGGAGCCTATTGGAACCACCTGATCCATAACTCAACAGGAAGTCTCTCATGTCTCTTACTGGGATTTCAGTTAGTCTTTGACAATTGGGATGAACATTATATACTCATTATATATATATATATATATATATATATATATATATATATATATATATATATATATATGTGTATATATATATATATATATATATATATATATATATAAAATTTTAATCAGAGAAAACAAATTTTCTCCAGGGAAGAGCTTCCTGTTTGCCTATTTAATTCCATTTCTCAGACACTGTATATAAAAGCTACACTAAATAGATTCAACAGGCTATATATATCTGTAGTAGTAGGGTTTATACCCTCTCTAGTTATTAAGAGTCTAGCCATATACATAAAGTAAAAATCAAACATGAAAGGAAACTAAACTCTGCATACTGCTCTTTGCTTCATTACACAAAAGGAAATACAAAGACACAGATACTTTTAGAACTTATTAAGGATTATCTTACTCTTAAAAGCTGAATTCAAGAACAAAATTCACATGTTCTCTGACCAGAACCTGCATTTACAATACAAAAGCTTTTATATCACAAATGCATGGTAAGTCCAATCAATGAGTGTGGTTCTGAACGGATGGGCACTGGGGAAGATAAGGAAGAAACAAGGGAAATGGTACATCATGGAGAAGAAGAGAGAGAGGAAGAGAAGTAAGATCAGGAAAAAAAAAAGAAGAGAAATGAACGAAAACTCATTGCAGTGTAATTGTGGGTTCACTGATACAAGCACAATCAGTTGAAAATCTAGTATGTATCAATCACATAGTTCACTGACTATCTTATGTTATGCTAGATTTGTTATCTTAGGGAAATCATTTGGCAACCTGGAGTATTTGTTCATTAAAAATTGACCACAGTGAAAATAATTAAAAGTAAGAACTTACAGTTTAGGTAATTTGTTTTAAGGAACAACTACTTATTGTTCAGGGTTCTATAGAAAATCATGATGAAATTTATTATGTATATGTCTACCACACACTACAACCAAGTAATGAAACTCACAGGAAGCCACAGTTTCTCCAATACAAAAGGATAATGAATGCTTTATCACCAGACCTATTCAAGCAGAAGCTTGTTAGAGTGTTCTTGTACTCTGTAGGAGGCTGATGAGATTTATGGTTTTTATCTATTTTTAAGCAGTATCTAATTTTCTCAGTACTAAAATAGTTTGGCCAATTGAATTCTAACGCTTTAACAAATACCCTTAGCTATTAATCCATTCAATGAGCATTTCTCTTCCATTATTCATCGGACAACTATTTACTCAGTGCTCACCATGTGTTGACCAATGTTTGAAACCTGGTGCTAAAGTGGTAAGTAACAGAAAATCTTTGGCCCCTTGTGTGTGTTTGGTATGAAAAAGAACATAGATATGACAGATATGATAGGTACGGGACAGAGATATGAGTTCATATGATCTTGAGTTCTGTTGGTCTGTGTGTTGATGGCTTATAAATAGTACCAAGTAAATACAATAAACCCCTGTGAGTTGTATTTCACATGCTCAGTGAGGTACAGTGTTAATAATAGATACTCTGTCATCAATGCAAATCCAAGCAAAGTACATACTCTGACCTGGCCTAAACCAGAATTCAAAACAAAGTTATTGAATGAGAGCTAGAGAAACAGGACATAATCATGACTAAGGGGTGGTACTATTAGAAAGTAGGAGGTGTTTGGAAACATTTTATTTTGATTATCTCATGTAGCATAAAACTAGCAGCAGCATTTCTGTAAAGGCTCTGTAATTTTCTGTAACTCTGAAGTTCTGAATTAATAGGAATCATTTTCTCCCAGAAACAATGTAGTCTATGATTTGACATTTCTCTTTATGTTTTGACAACTGAATAGCAATGTTAAGAGACTTTACCAAACCACAGGGACATGGAAGCACACTTAGAGATTCTGTACTCTAACTTGTAGCTGCACAGGTAAATCAGAAAATCAATGTTTAAAATATGTTGGGTTTAATATTAACATTTTACTAATGGTGTAATCAAGTTTCTGAAATAGTTTTAGAAGTATTAGATGAAAGATTCTGGTCACTAATTCATCATTATATGTACTTCTAAGATGATCACTTGTGATTGTGCAATATGTGAATTATTTAAATGCAGGGATGCATTTTCTCCTCAGTTATTCTAGATATACATAACCATCAGAATACTTATCTAATACACACAATTTAGTGTCCTCATTAAGGAGTACATTTTCCATAAAGAAGTCATATTGACTAGATTGAGTTTGATCTCAGTGAGTCAACCACACTCTATAAGCTAGCTTGTTGTTTGTAGCAGTGGTTTATGAACAAATACTTATTTTCAGTATTTGATTAGTAATAATTTCTCTTTTACAACCTCAGATTGTTACAATCGGCATAGATGAGAAAGCATGATTCCTTGTTTCTGTTACATTCATTTGTATCCCTCTCCTTCTGAAGGGAGTGTCCCAAGAGATTGTCATGCTAATAAATACTGTACTCTTATTTTATAGCCTGTAAGAAAATGGTATGGGGCATCTTATTCATATGTACTAATTCTCAATTCTTTCAGTTTTAAGGTACTTTAAAGTGTTCTATAATTGAATAAGAATCAACATGATGCTTCTACTTTGCAAAATTCTTCCAGATTTAAAGCATTTATCTGATGCATAAAGACATCAAAGATTTAGAAAATGGGAATGTCTTGAAGGATTGTGACAGATATGAATCTAATTTATGTCCTTTCAGGCTTTATGGATACGAATTGAAATGAAGATGTTGCTGTTCACTTTAATATATTTGATACCACTAGCCACTTAAAAATAAACTGTACTAAAGTTTATGCTTGCTTTCTCTTCCTCAAACAATAACACTCATATGGAAGTGGTTACACAGGACATTTATAATCTTTGGTTATTCATTATATCCATGAAGATTTCATAAGACACATAGTGTCTAATTTTCTAAAGTTGATTTTAGTGACTAAACAAATGGCCAAGCAATTAAGCAGTATTTTCAGAAGACCAAAGTTCAATTCCTAAAATTTACAATGGATTGTGGTAATTGTCTGTAACTCCATCTCCAGGGTATTCATCTCCCTATCTGTCCTCCAGAGGCACCTGTACCTGTATGTATACCCCTATCCACATCATATTTATAGAGCTAAAAAGAAAATATCTGGTGTAAAGAACAGAGTTAACCTAGAAATTAAAGGACAGGCAAAAATCAAAATGTTGGCAAGTCACATGTTTTATTAGTGGTATTTGTTGCAATAGTATGGATAAATGAAAAATACATATTTCAAAATTAATATCTGAAATATTAAGAAAATATTTCTATTAATTTCTCTGAGTATCTTTCTTGTAAATATACGCTTCTAGTTATGATTTTTTTTATATCTATTCTGCTATAATTCTGTCTCTTTCTCATTAGTGAAAAATTTTCTATTGCAAAACTTAGGAATTGTCTAAAATCTTTTTGTTTGAAAACAATGATCTGAAAAGACCCCATCCCCTATGGGAGGGACTATGGGCAGTTCATACCTGCTAAGGGAGGGAAAGTCTCTCTCTTTGGGAAAATGGCAGCTGGTAGGTAGCTCATATCCCAGTTGATGGACATACACTAATGTGTGCAAGGGTAGCTCTAACAGGACTTAGCAGATTATTAAAGATAAAAACATAATACAATATTGGACATGAAGCTGGGAAGGAGGTGTGGCAAGCACTATAGAGAGTTGGACTGAGGTAGTATGAATGGTTATAGCAAAAAACATGGAACTGTGTGAGATTTTTAAATAATAAGAATTATGAAACAATCCAAGATAAACAAAAGCAATAAAATATATAGTATGAAAAAATGACATATTTTATAGATCAATTCATTTAGGTTAAACTCCTTTTTAATGGAGTCCAGCTTATGGGGTTTGGTGATACTTGTTTGAGTTACATAGAAAACCATTACACTAAGATCCAGGGTTATGAATATGGAGATTGTATCTATGAAAATCCCTGTACATTTACAACATTTCATTGTGCTTAAGTATAGGGATACAATGGTTGAAATAAAGAGATCTAGAAGAGTTTCTCCAAGTTTTGGGACTTCTTATTGAAATCTGTCTTGGAATTATAAGTATGAATTAGTAAGTTTTTCAAACCTTTTAGAAACTTACTTGTATGTACTTATAAAAATCTGCCATAAGGCACATATTATATTGTAGGTTGAATATGGAAAAAAAGAGGCAAATCTCAGCACTCTGAGAAGTGCATTATCTCTGAGAAGGTGCATTCAAAACAAGAGTTTATGTTTTAAAGTTGTCTTGAAGAAATGAATTTCTTGCATTTTAAACAACTTCCAAAATCCTCAGGGGCAGAACTGTCCCCCTTTAGCTACTACTTGATGAACGTGTGCAGGAAGAGCAGGAAGGAAAAATGGACTGGACAAGAATGTCCGGCCGTTACGCCTGGATCTCGAACTACTCCTCAGAGGCTTACTGACAAAATCATGGCACACGTAAAGAGTGAGACTTTAAAAAAATTGGATTCACTCAGACTACATATTTTCTTCCTTTGAATAAGAACATCTACAATGAAAAGTTCTTACACCTAAAACTTATTAAGCACAAAATATCACATATTCCTAGATCAGTTCAGTTGAGCAAAGTAGAACTAAATCTAGTGAAACAAGTTAAAGAAATATAAATAAGAAAGTATAAACTCTCTTCCTTTTCCTTCCCCAGTAGTAGACGATTCAATACTTACCATTGTCTTCCACACAGAGTCTTGCTTAAAGCTTAAATATTTACAGTTGGCTCTGGAACAAGGAACTTTTCTAATGCTACTTTTGACAAGTGTTTGTATATGAAATGAATGCTCAGGATGTGATAACAAATCCATTGTCTTTTTTTCCACAATATTTTTCATGTCTTCTTTGCTTCTTTCCTACCAATAAAAATAAGAAGGATCACATATCCTTCTTCCTTCTTCCTATAGCTTTGTTGGTCAATGTGTTTGGTACTATAAGATTATTCTCATCTTTTTGTAAGCAAACTAAGCAATCCAAACAAACTAAACAAAACAAACTAAACAAAGTATATATACTTGAAATATGTGGGAGAGGAGGTGGTAAGACAGTAAGAGTCAGAGATGATATACCAAGGAGACTGCCTCTTCAAGACACATCAGGCTGGTGCCCATGTGAATTCAAAAAAAGGCTGAGGCATGTACAAGACTTGCACAAATTCAATCAAGCCAGACAAAATCCCATCATGGAGAAGGGGAAATAAGTACAAAGTTTCTCCCAAACCAAGAAGGTATTTGCAGTTGCTAGATACTTGCAGGGTATTCTAGTTAGAGTTTTGTAGACATAGATTCAGGGCAAAAGGCAGTTTATTCTTTGACTAATTCAATCCCGGCACTTAGAAGGTTTCAGCCTCTGAACAAATCAAACCTTAAGCCTAGAAGTGTAATGCATACACGCATACATACAAGTGTACATGCAATGCATACAAGTGTAATGCCTCCATACAATCTAACATTCAAGCCTAAACACAGAACTTTTCAACTTCTGAGACTTACTGTTGACTGAATCACTCTTGACTAGCTACTTCTGAACTCAGACCTGTACTGAACTCAACTGACTCCTCTAGTTCCCTGGTTCAACTCACTTGCTGTTCTGACTCAAATTCTTCTCCAAACTGATTGGTTCAAATTGACCTTCTGAGCCTACTGACTGTTTCTGACTGAACTTTTCTGTACCTGACTGACTCCTGCAACTTCTCTGACTGAATTGTTCTGTTAGGCTTCAAACTTACAATCAGTTAGCTGACTCAACCTCACTCTCTTTCTGCTGACCTGCCTCTGTGTCTTATAGGACTGATTCTCTGATTGCCTGATTCTCTGAGATGAGAGCCTTCATTTATATCCTGAATGTTGGGCGTGTCTTCACCCTAATTCACTCTGCTAACTCTCATTACTTTGCCTGCTCTTCACTCTGATTCATCTCAGAAGTTACTCTGTCAGCTCTTCACTCTGATTCACTCTCAGAGTTGGAATTGAAGGCATGTGCTTATGCTTTAGCTATTAACTGAGAGCTATTAACTGAGAACCCTGACCTACTTCAAAACTGACTGCTTCCTTTTAGATCCCTAGAGTTGGAATTAAAGACATGTGCTGCCATTGCCTTCTGATTTGGGTTACTTTAGAGGCATGTGCTGCATTCCAGCCAGATCATACAGGCATTGAATGTGATCTGTTTTCTAGAGTAGCCATATTGCTCAATTAAAAGATAAAATTTTCTCTACAGGTTTTTATTGCTATGAAGAGACACCATGACCAGGGAAAATCTTATAAAGAGAAAAACATTTAATTGGGACCGGCTTTACAGTTCAGAGGGTTAGTCCATTATCATCATGGCAGGAAGCATGGTCACATGCAGAAAGACATGGATTTGGAGAGTTAGTTCTACATCTGGAGCACAGGAAGCAAGAAGAGAGAGTGAACCTGTGCCTGGCTTGAGAATTTGAAACCTCAAAGCCCAACCCCAGTGACGTACTTACAAGGCCACATCTTCCAATAGTACTACTCACTATACCCTGTGATGTATCCATGTATGGTTTATATGTGCAGACATGAGGGAATGAGCATATTCATGTTGTGAGTGCCAGCATGAATGTGCCCTAACTCACATGTGGAAGGCAGAAGAAATCTCAGGTACTGGTGCCCAACTTACATCTTATTTGAGAGAGAATGTCATTGATGTTTTCTGGTGTGTGTGCCAGGCTGCATGGGCTGCATACTCACCATGATTTTCCTGTCTCCACCTCTTATCTCATCATAAGATTGCTGGATTTATAGCCTGATACATCTCTGCCTGTCGTTATTTGAATTCAGGCTCTCACTCTTATATAACAAATGCTTTACCCACTGAATCATCCCCAGCCCATTGAACAATCAATTTGATGCCTATAGAAACATTGGATAAAATACTTGTGCTTATCCTTTAAATTAAGAAGTCTCAACTTGTATTTATTTATTGGATGATTTTATAAAAGTAGTAAAATATATATTTGATTCCCACCTGTCCTTGAAAAGATATTTAACCCTATGCCTTTTCCAGCTCAGTAAACAACACTAATGACTATACTAAATAATCTAGTTAACTTTATTTGTTAGTACTAAAATTATAAAATTAAAAATTCAGCTAATAAATGTATATGCTGTTAAAATAAGAAAAATTTGTAGTCCCAATATCTGAGTATATTATTATTTCCTTTGTAAATGTCAAACAGTGCGAACTCAGGTTCTTTGTCTGAGTACATTTACCCTTTATCATTATATATTATCAATGCTTATTATCATTTTATATTACCTTCTATTACAATTACAATATCGACGTATATTACTCATTCTTATTTCTATAGAACAAATTTCTAACATAATCTTAAAATATTAATAATGATAATGTAAATTACCAAATTTGATATTCTTAATAAATGTAGTACAAATTTTACTTGTGATAATGTAGTAATTAATTAACTAGTGGTAAAGTATGAGTTACAGCAGCAAAATTTGTATTATGCTTACTTCCTGGGGATTTTCTCCCATATACACTCAGTGAAATAGGCAGGAATTGGTCCTTTTCCAGAAAACACATGGTGAATAGCCATATGAAATGTATGATCCTGTAAGTGATGTCAATTGCAATTGATAACCCCTTTTTCAAACCATGGGAAACAGGAAGACCAATATTCCTTCAGAATTTAGAAAAATTTCTCAGGTAATTCATTAAGCTGATCTGGATTCGGTTTTCTTTGTAGATTAATTGGAGAGGCCCCTGTGTGTCAGAATCAGAGCACACTGCCCCTATTATATGAACTGACTATGGAGTTACTCTATAATTCATCATCCAAACTGGGTCATTTTCTGAGAGATGGAGATGTTTAAAATTATTTCAGGGCAACATGTCTTAAATAGGCTTGTCCTGAGAGAACCTAAGGAATATGCATCTGATACCCAAAAATTGGTCTGTGGTAGTTGATTAATTTGCATTAGGCACTTGCATGTTACCATAGTGATATACATGGCTCCTCTCTTGATTGTATGACAAAGCCTCACTTGTCTTTATTTGAATTATCTCATAAATACAAAGAAGAAACACCTACTATATGAAAAATAAATAATAGAGCCATCAAAGTACTTTTCATATGCAATAATGCCATGTGTCATCAGAGAACTTTGTACAGTGCATTATAGTAAGAATTTAGGAATACAGGATACATATGACTCAAAACCTTTCTTTAGTAACTAGTTACTGAGAACTGCAGAAGCAGAAGCCACAGAGAGTAATACAGATTTCAAGATGTGATGGAACATGATTGAGATATTTGAAAGAAAGATAGGTATGGGGAAAATTAATGAGAGGAGGGACAAGTAGAAGAGAGAAGTTTTATGCAATGCTAGGTTCTTGATACCTGTGAAACTAGAGAGGAAAGAAGAAGTAGGTTGAGTGTTTCAAGAAAACATTGTTTTTCTAAGAAAGGCCTGGTTACTGGGATGTCTTACAGGAGGCGGGCATCAGGCAGAAATGGACTCACTATCTCTTCCTCATGTCCAGTCACTGGCAGAAAGCAGCTGCTGCTAGCAAGGGTCTCTATAATTATAGTGCTGCTCCCAAATGCTAGTACCCGGAAATGCTGGAGATCAATGTTCCTAGGCCAGTGAATCCTGTAGCAAATTTTAGGGCTGCCATGACAATCTTGTTGACAGAATAATGTTCTATTTCTCTCCATAGAAGGCTCCACTTAATGGTTTATTTTTTATGACTAGAAATTCAATTCGGAATACTTTCTGTTAGACTTGAAGCGGCAGTTCATTTTCAGGCTGTGATGTCTACTACATTAGCTCCTCTCTCTGCATTAATAGTATACATTATATACTGGAAAATTGCATAATACTATTAATAAAAACTTCTGTACTCCTACTTGTGTAGAATATTAAGTACATATGTTACCTGTTTTTTCACCAAACATTTAGAATCATCTTACACATAAATAATGATAGAGACAAACTATTCACTGTTATTTTAATATGATATTGTGGTCCTATGATATTTTTATAAACTTTGTTAAGTAATACTGGAGACAGAACTCAAGGCGTCATGCATGCTAGGTGAATTCTCAACTGCATAGATAAGTTCCTAGTCCCTTTTGCAGCTTATTTATTAGCATTAATTGATTAAATGTGTACAATCCATTATATGAACATTTTATTATTTACTAAAACATTACTAATTATTGCTTAAAATGTGTGCTATTTCTTAAGTCAATAAATACTATTTTAATAGATCTGCCCCGAATGAGGAAATACTGACTAAGTCAGGAATGTCATGTTATTTGTCTTTGCATTTCCAGAACTTCAAGCGTTGTAAATGGGCACTAATTTCTCCATAAATGAATGAAAACTCTGTGTTGGAGACCAAGTTTGTTAAGAGGTCTTTTTCACAGAGAAGGTTTCATTCTTTGGTATTCATGTTTTCAGAAATGTCATCCCTTGAGGTTATTATTTTACCTTCTTGAAACCAAAGCTTGAATGAGAAAGCTTTCTGGACTCATATAACCTAACAAGCTTTCTAATCATATCCCACAAATGCTGTGATTCTTCCGAGTAGCAAATCTGCATCCCACCATCTGAATTATTTAGTAAGAATAAATCAGGCGATTCAGGGAAACTTCAGAAGAAACCTTTTTTCAGATTATATGAACCTTTAGGAAAGGAAAAAAATCTAATTTGTATTTTTTTTTTTTTACCAGTGACATGTCCCGTAAAGACCAGCTCTTTCTTATCTATGAAAATGATTAGGATCTAGCCCAGTCATCATCAGAGAGCAGATGCAGAAACTTGCAGCCAAACATTAGGTGGAGAGAGAGCCCCAATTGGAGAGCTCCATCAGATTCCTCCCTTGGAACTCAGGAAACCCCACTGAAGAGAAAGATGAAGGATAATAGGAGCTAGGAACGAGAGGAGTCCAGGTCACCATGAGAATATGACTCACAGTATCAAATAAGCAGGGTTCACAGGAGCTCACGGAGACTGAGGTGGCAATCATGGAGCCTGAGAGGTCCTCTGTACATGTTATGTTGGTGTTTTTGTGGGACTCCTAATAGTGGGAGTGGGTGTGTCTCTGACCTTTTCACTTGCTCTTGGGACCATTTTGCTCCTACTGTGAGGAGGCAGGCTCCTACTGCCTCATCCAGCCTTGATATGAAAGTTTGTACCTAGTATTATTGAATCTTGTGCTGTGTTCAGTTGAAATCTCCAGGAGGCATGTTGTTTTCAGAAGGGAAACAGAGGAGGAGTGGACCTGGACTGGAGAGAGGGGTGTGGGGGTGGAATTAGGAGGAATGGAAGGAGGGGAACAGACATCAGGTTTGGATTGTATTTTGTGAGAGATTAGTTAATTAATGGAGAGCTCCAATGAATTAATTATGCAATTAGTTAAATTAATTAAACTATAAAGAAAGAAAGGAAAAAAGGAAGGAAGAAAGAAAGAGAGAGATATAAATGAGTTTTCCTCAGAATTAATGCAGATTAGATATAAGATAACATGTGAAAGGCACAACCGCAAGTTTACTTTGTAGGCACAATTCCTTCAAAATAAAATCATTAGTGTGATTTTGCAGTCACAATTGCCAATAATAATAAACAATGTATCCACTAACCATTATAGTAGACAATTAGAAAACTACATAATCAAGACTGAAAGACTAATGGAGTTCACAATTACATGAATTTAAATTACTTATAGATGTCTTTTGAGAATCAGTTCAGAAACTCTTCTAGCATTAGTAGTGTTAGTAAAGAAAAATTAGTATAGAATATTTAGTTCTTAATATAATGTATAGCTCTTAATTAAATGATGATAAATGGATCGTTTCACAACATATATTCAATATTATAGTAATCTCCCACCATGTGTTTGTGAGGTCTACATATAGTCAGTCGACTGTAACAATTGTGTGATAAAATTGGTTATTTTTTATTTTCTAAATAAAACAAAATATAATATTAAAATATTTAACAAATATTTTGAAACTGGCTTTGGATTGCTTGAAGGATGGTGTGAAGAAATGAGCATTAATGAAATTTCATATGTGTGTATGAGATAAAAAGATGATAAAGAATAGCTTGCTCTGTAACATTACCAAGATCAGTTTTCTGTGTTTTCCAAGGGAAAGGAAAATATTACTTACTGTGAATATATGATTTTTATTTATCAAGATGTGTTGTTACCATATACAAATTAGTGTCTTTAATCCTTTATTTAGTGAGAACTTTGGACTACTAACCACTGTGTTCAAGAGATCAGGCTCTTACAAGTTCAATTCCTTTACTCATATCCACCAAACAGTTTCTTCTCTGAAACAGGGATTTAGAGTCGAAGAGTCGAATAGTTAATTAAGCTTATTTATACAATTCCTCAGACAGGAAAAAAGTGTGTTACAAAATATTCTAAGATGGCTCATCAGCCTAGATTCCTAGAATTTCCTGGTTTTTAATGCCTTAATTTACCTAAATGTGTACTTTTTTATTCTATTGAAAACAATGAAAAATGTCAAAGGGAACCATATTAGGTTACATGAGGAGAATATATACTAAGCATACGGAAACAATTCAAGCAACAAAATACTTATATGAAAATGTAATAACTAAATACGTGTGAAAGGTTATCTTTTCACTCTTTGTAATAGATATTGATTTCTTTGAAGTGTAGGGGAAAGCCTTCATCTTCATTTAAATTTTTTTACACACTGAAAGCAGCAATTCACTATCTACATTGAGCAGTGCAAGTGTCAGGATCTCAGATCCACCAATATTTCATTGGTCAAATCAACTAATTCCTCAAGGGCTGTTTCCCCATTTGTGATGTAATAGGAATGCAGACAATATGACAGGAGCATGGAACTGTGGCTGGGCAATTATCTTATGATTACCAAAGGAGATTTTCTTAGGTTGTACAAAGAGTACATTCTATTTATTTTAATTCATAAACCATTTAAATGGGTAAAATGAAAGGGCAAAGAGCTTACTAAGGCTGACTGCTTACTTAATGGTGCCACTGGTAAGAGGAACTGAGCTTGGGGAAGTAAATCTGAAGCAGACGTGACTGGTAAATGTCCATTTATTTCCTGAGGCAGGAAATGAAAATCAAACAGTCCATGGTCAATTTATAAATAGGAAAATGTCAGGTTAGAGTGTGGTGGTAACAGCCTTGTCGGAAATGTCTGTGGTTTAAAACCTAGGTGACTTGACCACTATATTTCAGCTGTGGCTCGTCCATGACACCCTTGCTCTTGGAACGAGCATATGAAGTGGCCTTTAATACAACTAGACAGAAAGCATGGTAAATTATATGACATTAGACCTTCTGCTTGACTATGATAAATATTGTTTTTTCAAAACCATTTAAAAGAGTCAAATCTGTCCAGGCAAATTAATGCAACTAGAAAAGAAGCATTCTGAGTGAGGCAGCCCAATCTCAGAAAGACAAACAAGATCAGTACCTAGCCCAGTCTGCACCAGAGGTGCTTTCTCCAGCAACTGAGAGGAGCAGACGGAGAGGTCCAGGGCCAGACATCCTGCAGAGATTGAGGAACCCTGCAGAAGAGGGAGAACAGGAATGGCAGATTCCAGATGGGTTGAGGACATAGGAGAACAAGGCCCAGTGTCAATGGACTAGCACCCCTAGGGGCCCATGGACACTGAAGGGACAGTTACAGAACCTGCAGGATCCTATAAATACATCTTATGGTTGTCTGGATTAGTGTTCTTGAAAAACACCTAGAGGCTGGAGTTGGGGAGTCTCTGATCCTTTTATCTGCCCTTAGGACCCTTTTGCTACTGCCAATGGTTGCCTAACCCACACTTGATGTAGGGATCGCTGCGGGCTTTATTCCATCTTGTTATGCCGTGCCCTGCTTGAACAAAAACATTGAAAGAAGTTTTCTTTTCTGGGGAGAAGCAGAGCGGGGAGATGATTGTGAGTGTTAATGGGGGCTAGATCTAGGGGAGAGAGGAGGTGGGGAAGCTGGGGATGGAGGGAGTCATAAGCTGTATGAGAGAAGAAAAATAAAAATTAAAAAAAATGGGACAAAAATAAAAAGAGAAGTCAAATCTGAGTTTAATAGGACAAGGTTTGTATAACCTACTTCAGAAAGAATGGCCAAGCCAGAAGCTAGTGGGCTAATGAGTATTCCTGGACAGAGAACAAGCAGCAGAGATTGAAAAGAAAAAAAACACCTGCAACTTTTTATATGCTCAAAATTTCAGAATCACAGCAAAGATGAGCTAAGAAGTCAAATTCTGGCAAATTAATATTGGATTTACTGTGCTAACATCGCATTATTCAGTTTTGTGTACTGCAAAAAATGATGGATGCAATCAATGTATGTAGAGAAAAGTTTTATTTTATCACGTGAGTTTGGATGTTTCACCCCATCATTGTTGGTCCCTTTGTTGGATCAGTAAAGCCACATGTCAGGGAGGGAAAGTAATATTGGACAACTTGCTTAACTTCTGGAGGTCAGGATACAAGGAGATAGGGAGATAAAGAGAATGGTGAATCACCATGCCTTTCAAAAGCATATGCCAATTACCTAACTTTGTATCACTAGACCTCCACTTTCAAGATTATAATACCTGTTAGTGGTTTCACAGTCAGGAGCCCACAATTTTACCAATGGGTCCTCATAAGACACTTAATATACAGTCTATTGACACACACATTCAATATACAAGAAGAGGTGTATATAGCCTAACAATTATATGAAGTAATAGTGCATAATGATCTAAATATACTAAAACTAATAAAATGGTGTGTGTATATATATGTGTATGTGTGTGTGTGTGTGTATTTTTTTTTTTCAAGACATGATTTATCTGCTGAGACTCTGGCTATCTTGGAACTCACTCTGTAACCAGGTTGGCCTCGAACTCACAGAGCTCCACATGCTTTTGCCTCTGGAGAGCTGAGATTTAAGGCATGTGCCACCACCACCCAGCCTAAAAATATAAGAAGAAGTTGAGTGCCCCTATCTTGATCTGATAACGAAAAAATCTTTAACGAAGTCCTTGAAGTAGAAAATCTGGTTCTTTAGTCTTTACTGTAAGGGTTATAGTTATATACAAAGTTTTTGTCTTTGCTTAGATATTTATTCATATATCTTTCCATGACTGTTTTAATACAACTGTGGTTTATATAGTCTACCTGACTATTATAACTTTCCTTATGATTCTTCACTGTTGTTTTCTGTCATTTACTGCCGTCATTACTATGTCAGCATATACAGATCTGGATATCAATCCTGATCACGTCTGGGGAATGACATTCATATTTTTATTGCATAATCTGTTTATGTTAGGGCAGTTTGAGAGTTCAATATTTGAGTTCAGTATTGGTTTTGCAATTTTTATTGTATATTAATTTTAATGTATTTCTAATTTTAGTACTCCCTTATAAGTTAAAACAATTTAAAAAGTAATATATATATCTGTATCTATACATCTATATCTACATATATATATATATATGAAAATATATATATCCTGATTTTTGTACAACCATTTAAATTACAACAAATTTGAAGTAACATATTTATAATTACACAGATTTTGATGTAACTATTACTACACAAATTTCTCTTTAAATCATATAGCGTTGATAAAGCAGATGATGAAGATGATGAAGATTTAACTATGAACAAAACATGGTTTTGGCTCCAAAAATTCATGAAGGAGATATCACACAAATTCTCAACTCATTACTTCAAGGATATGATAATAAACTTCGTCCAGATATAGGAGGTAAGTCTGAGTTATCATTCCAAAATTTTGATGAGTTCACTGGTGCTAGTTTAGCCATTATCTCATATTCGATGCATATTACAGATGGTGATGGTGGAAAAATTTTAGCTGCGGTGGTCACCAAATTTGAGAAGCTTACAATCTTAGATGAGACAGACATCAATCACTTAAATTATGGTTACTTACCAATTGATATTGTAAAAGATGTTAACACAGAGTTTTGACGAAATTGTTTGGAATGCTAAGAAAAATCTCATAAAAGTTATAATGTTGAAAAATAATTAAGGGTTCTAGTTTTGTGGCAATGGAACATATTTAATTAGCATACTACTATTAATAATTATGGCCATGTCTATGGAGGCAATCAACTTTGTTCAAGATTGTATCTCTAAGTCCCTTGCAAGTATGTAGACTTTAACAGCACAGTTAACTTGTAAGTTTCTGACAATAACTTTAACACAAAACCAAATAAATAAGCATAAATGTATAAAACTTTTAACTGAGATTGTGTTAAATATAATAGGTGTTTAAGATATCTTTAAATATTGAAAATTCCCTGAAGTTTACATATTTTAAAATAATGGTGTAAATTATTTTTCCTTGGAAAAGCATTACAAGAGATGTTTTGCTAAATATACTTAGAGACGTTTGGAAAAATTTTATTGAACAGAAATTGTATTTTCCTTAAATGTATATTGTCTCCATAATCAATTTTATATAATTACTTGGAATTATTAACCTTTGATATTTATATTTTAGATATCTTTGCATTGCATTTTTTATAATATAAAGATGTTTGATTACTTTTGCAAATAATAAATACTTTGTTCCTTTCATTTCATTCAAAAGTGCCTTGGAAAGTCGAGCACAATGTTCAATAGTTTAGGTTTGTTTCTGATTAACAGAGGAACTAATTCATTCTTTCAAAAATTAGCCATGGAATTTGTTACAGTAACTTTTAAAATCTGCCACGAGATTATATTTTGTAAGTTTCTCCTAGATCATATTTAGGATGCAGCCCCTCCATTCATTCAGCTACTCACGTCTTTACCCCAGTGTAAACCACACTTAACTTATAACCTGTAATTCATTTTATAAGATTACATATGTTTATGGGGGTTAGTGACTAGTAACTTTATGTTTTTGTATTTTCTATCAATTTTAAAAGATGATTTTAGTGATATACTCAACTGAGCTATACTTTACCTCCCTTTTCATCTCTGTATATTCAGGATCATACTTCCTCAAATATTTGAAAAAATCTCTAGAAATTTATGTTGCATTAAAGTTTGATTTGTGGGAAAGATCTTCAATATATAAATGTTTTAGTAGATACAATTACATGCAATCATCTAAAATTCCTTTACAAGTTTCAATGATAAACTTTACAATGAATCTACTGTATTGTAAATTAGGTATCTTAAATTGTTTTATATTATATGTTCATAATTATCATGTTCAGAGGACCTCAGTATTTTCTTTTAGTATCCATTTTTTTAACAATCTGTTATTTGTGATCCAATCTTGAATAACCTTTCCAATTTTATTTTTATGTCATAGATTCCAGTTTTGCCTTGACCGGTTTTCTCTGTTCAACAAATGCACTGCCACTTCATTACTGTAGAATATTTGATTTATTATATTAGTCTATTTTAGTTCTACTCCATTTTCCATTTCCAAAGGTTGTTTGAATAATTTAAAAATAAAATTGAGACAATTAAAATATCTATGTATGGAGTTTGGTAATCTGTAATGTTAACATTACAAACCCAATTTAAAAGAAATTAAGAGAACACAAACACAAAGCTATTATTTCATCATCAGGTCTACTAATTTTAATTTTAAGCCTCTCTGACTTCCTGTTGTTTTTCTTCATTGCAATGTAGTCTAACATTATACTTTGTGTTTGGTTTCCATGTCTTTATTTTTCTTCAGTCTTTCAAAGTTTTTCAATGTTTGTGTTTATATGACCTTAATAACTTTATACAGAAAGAGGACCAGTCTTTTGTGGTTATTAAGGACCAAGTGGTCATCATGATTTCCACTTTTTCTTTTATCGAAAATAGATTTTTTTCCATACAATGAATTCTAAGTTTGGTTTTATCTCTTTCTACTACTTCCAGTTCCTCCTCACCTCACCTCCCATGCAGATCCACACCCTTTCTGTCTCTTGTTAGATAAACATGAATAGCCCAGTAGTGATGGCACATGCCTTTAACCTCAGCACTCAGGAGGCAGAGGCAGGAAGATCTCTGTGAGTTTGAGGCCAGTCTACAGAGTGAGTTCCAGCCAGAGTTACAACAGAAAAACCCTTTCTCAAAAAACTTAAGAAAAAAGAATCTAAGAAATAATAAAAATACAATGCATTATAATGAATCAAAATGAGCAAATCAGACTATGACAAAAACAACTAAACAAGAGACACATGTAGACACAGAGACACACATGTTTACACACAGGAACCCCCTAAAAATCTTGAACCAGAAGCCATAACACATATGCAAAGACCTTTAGGGAATTCATTTTTAAGCCCCAACTTAACATTACGAGACAAAGGACCTTCAAAGATGGTATTGAGTTAGCTTTTTGTTGGCTTTTTGCTGGGCATGGAGCCTTCCCTTAAGAGTGGTTTGTTTTCCCAGTGGAACTCCCTTAGAGAGGAGGAGCAGGTGGTGGTGGTGCATGCCTTTAATCCAGCACTCAGTAGACAGAGGCTGGTGAATCTCTGAGGCTAGCCTGGTCTCCAACACAAGTTCCAGGACAGCAAGGGTTATAAAGAGAAAACCTGTCTCAAAAAACAAATGAGAGAGAGAGAGAGAAGAGAGAGAGAGAGAGAGAGAGAGAGAGAGAGAGAGAGAGAGAGAGAGAGAGAGTGGGTAGGCAGAGAGAGTCAGAGAGAGTGAGAGACAGAGAGTTAGCAATAGAGATAGACAGAGACAGAGACAGAAAGAACTGGCCAGTTGAGGGTCCTTGAGTGTGAATTTGCCTAGTAGTTTTATTACAGTTGTGTTAATCCTTTTGCCTAGAATTTCCACAGGAATGATGCAGACCCTTTCTTTACAGCACACTGCATCAGGAGAATGTGGTGCTGCTTCATCTTAGTCTTACTTATTGCTTGTGATATTAAAGTTGACGATATAGTTAAGTATGAAGTCATCCAACTTCCTCCACTTAAAAGGTGTTATTTTCTCCTTTTCTGATTAGTATATTTTAAAGTGATAATGTGAAACTATGTAATGATTTTAAGGCACACTCCTGTCCATTCTAGCAATATCAGTGAGTCATACCAGTGACATTTATTATTGCTCTATTTGCCAAACTGGCTAAAAAAAAATGCCATTATTCCTTCTGTGCATGATGACTGTAATTTACCATAAGGTAAAATGGCTCTTTCTTTTGCAGTTGCTTGCCTATTATTACTGGCATCATCAAAGACCATGAACAATTATTGTTTTACACTTCATGATCCATTATTGTCATTATCCATTGTATTGTACAGTGTGAAACATTTAGCCACAGGAGTCTCTGATTATCTGTTTCTCTGATTATCTGTGGCTATGTTCCTCTTGTTTTGTAGGCTCATGGTTTCTTTTTATCACATATAACGTTCTAGCTCATCTTGACCCAGAACTAGAATTCTAGAATTCACTCATCCTCCAAGGACACTGTGTTTTTTTTTTTTTTGTACTTTTATTTGTTTTTTGTTTTGTTTTATTGTTTATTATTTATTTTAATGACATTTGGATTTCAAGATCTAAGCCCCAGGTGTATTCATTATTATTCTGTATCATACATTTTTTATTCTCTCAGTGGGCTACAGTAGAAAATTATGTATTTTTCTCTATATATTCATAGGCATCATTACTCATAGATTTTTATTTTATACATGTACTATGAGACATGATTTTCTACTGCTTCTGACTTAAATCCAAACACCACAGCATTCATTCTAGTCTTCATTTTTCTTACAGCTTCTCTTCCCAACACTAAGAACTTGATTCTCATCTCTCTACAATATATTCTCATACTTGGTTAATACTCATATATACATATGGCATTAAAACTTAATGTATTTCTATTTATACTATCTATCTTTGGAAGCAAACTGCCTGATGAATGAACACCTCGTACACAATTTTATATTTCATATTAAGTTTACTCATATATTTGAATTAATGCCTGGGTTTGGTATAAATTCTGAATCAAACTATATTTTCCAAATTGTTATTCTGTTGACTCAATGTCATGTATTATTTTATCTCATTACTTAAGATACTTGATCATGCCACCTGTGCCACTGAATGGCACACACCTTTAATCCTAGCACTTGGAAGGCAGAAGCAGGTGGATCTCTGTGAGTTCAAGGACAGCCTGGTCTACACAGAGTGAGTTCTAGAACAGCCAGAGTTACAACAGAGAAACTGTCTCAAAAAAACACACGCAAAAAAGATATTTGATTATTATATAAGTATTTACATCTAACTTTTCATTCTCCAGCATATTGATTGTATATATCAACACTGCATTAGCCATGGACATTAAGTATAATATGGAGGCTAAAACATTTAGATTAATATATTTTAAGGCAAATTTCATATCATATGTTTACATTGATCTCAACATATCAGCGATTTGTTGGGCTTCCCTTGCGTGTATGCTTGAATATATTAACTTTTCTACTAATTATATTTGTCCTAAAATCTTGGTATTTTTATTGAGTTTGTATTTGTGTTTGTGAATTTACTTTGAGACAACTTACATCTTTATCAGATGGAATTTTCTAAGGGAAGTGTACTGACTCTTTATTTCTTCATGCTGACATTGTGATCTCTAAGACTAATTAAAGTTTCCCATATGTTTGTTTCCCACATGTGTTCTGTGCTTAATCCTAGTATTTTCCTAATGCTGTGATTATAGTGTCTTTTCAAAATATTTTTCAAAATACTTTTAAAATATGCTACCAGAGTACATACAAAATTAACCCTTGCTTTGTCAGTTGTTATGCAGTCTCACTTAATAATATTCACGAGTAGTTTAGCCGTCTTGATATGTTCTGCTTCCTTCAAAAAATAATATTCTCAGTTTTCCTTTAGTTATAAAGTTTTAGATTTTTGTCTGCATTATTAAGTTTTAAAATTCATTATCCTTTTTATCATTAGTCTTTTTTGTTGTCTTTGACATATTTTGAGTTATTCCTTTTACAGGTAGATTTTCCTTACTGCATTTATGAGTGATAAGCCTATTCTGTTGTCTTGGCCTCTAAGGGTAGACTATACAGATTCAAGAGCTTGGGTTCCCTCTTTCTTTACTGAGTTTCCTCTCGATAGGGTATTTCATAGCTGGCATGCTCAGCTTGTTCGTTTTGAAAAGTATTATGTCAGTCCAGTGCTTTATTTTCTTGTACCTTATTTGATCTTAATTTTTTTCCTTTCTGGGGGGTCCTTTCATGTTTTTTGAATCTTTCAGAGGAATAGCTTTTACCAACATATGCCCAGGAATCATTCAGTTTAGTTAACTTTTCCCCCTAAACACTTGATAATATCTTAAAATAATCAATTTTTCTTAAATGCCAGGAAGAATTATTTATTTTTTCCATAATATCACATTATTATTTCTATTCCAATATATTGATTTCTTCATAGTTTCAATTATAGATAAGCTTATCACATTTGCCTGCCTTGTATTTAGCTTGTATTTTCCTCTATTTATAATGTTACAGTCTATTACTAAATTTCTGCTATATTCACTATTGGTCATCTTGTAATCTATCATGTCTCATGTCCTGTTTCACACAGTGAAACTGGCTTCTGCCGCTTGGTTTAAAGGACAGGGTCTGCACTCCAGGCTTCCTGGTTGAATTTCTGATTCAAGGTGATTAGTCTTATTCCCCAAATACTTGCCTGAATATGGGCAACTATTCTGAGTATTTTCCCATGAGGCTTCTTCTCCTTACTGTTCAAAAGCATTTTTCCATAGTTGTATTATGATGACTTTTTCAATAATTTTTGCAATAATTTTTATCTAATTATTTTTATATTGTTAGACATATTACCATACTTGCAGTTCACTGCTGGTCACACATGTAGCTTTAATGGATTTAGAGGCTGTGATAGTGGTGTTCTTTTGGGTAAGAAAAGGACTGAATGATATTCACATTATTGGATTGTGTTTCCTTGTAGAAACATAGAAGTTTCCTTTTGCTATTGTTTTTTTTCCCATCCAATTTTTAAAAACATGTTTCTATTTTCACTTTGACATTGTGCTCTGCCCAGAACCACCTTGTTTTGAAGAATGTTCTTTTATAACACATTTGGTCATAGATTTCTTTCCTTTTACTATTTGTTCTAGTCTCAGAACACACTTTTAAGTACCGTCAGATTAATAACACAGGGGTTCTCTTTCTTGGGATTTTGACATCAATCTCAAACTTGTTACTGACTCCCTTCTCTCACAAACTTTTTAATTGTGGTATTAGAAGACAGAGTTATACAAGGAATGAGGCTGTGCTTGCGGTACTTCTAACAGAATTCATTCTCTCTTCCCCTTACTTCTGTCTTCTTACCACCATTTTGTCTGACTCTGTCTCTCGTCAGATTTGGATTTGATCACTGATGACTTATGTCTTCTCTGCACCACTATTTTTTCCCTTTTGTTAGTCTATTCTTTTGTTAGAAATATTGGAAACTGAGGCAGAGTTATGCACATTTTAAGCACTATTTTGGCCACACAGAGTTTATTCCTCTTTAATTTCTTCTTAGACATATAGGGAAAAAAGTAGATATTGCTTAATTTTAATAATTAAGCAGTGTTTTAGAAATATTTTTATCATTGTATGTCTCTTTCTACTAAGCAATAGTGATTTTAGTTGTCTGGGCTTAATATTTGCATTTAGAACCCGCTTTCTTGGTAGTACAGATATCCCTGAAGTAGCTGAAATCTTTCCACATTATCATACACATTTAGCAGCTGTTCATATTCAGTTGCTAGTATCACATACAACTTTGGACTAACAGAAGCCTGGAGAAGTTTCATGCGAAATGCTCAATCCCACTCTATGTGTTTTCTTTTGTTGCAGAGAAATCCCAGCTTTCTCAACACAACTTACCTTATTTGCTCTCCAACTTAGTGAGATAAAACAAGCTGTGATATGGACCTGAAGTTTTCTCTGTTGAAAGATGTCCATCACAAATCCAGTAGCTTTATTATCAATTTAATAATAATTTCTGTGAGTTCCTTTAATGCTGTCACTGACTTGATTTGCTTTCCTTTAGAAACATTTCCTTCCCTACATTTCCCCTCATCTCTGCATTGTTTTGTATACTTATATCCAAAGTATTTTGGTATTTTCATATATAACTATATGAAGTCATCACCATATATTTGTGTTTATTTTTACTTCATGTACATACTCTGTAACTATCAGAACTATAATGATAGTACCCCATTTCCAATTATTACAGCAATGTAGTTATAGGCCAATTCTCCAACAAGATAAAACTATCTTTTTTTTCTTGATTTGTGATTTTACTAAATTTGTAATAAGAAAATACTAAAAAAAAAAATCTCAAAAAAATTGAAGTTCCTGACTCATTTCAGTGAGTGAGCAAAACCCTATTAATTAAAACAGACATCTCAAAAATAATTAAATAATAATACTTCTCCATTATACCATTTGAATGAGATAGTTCTTTGGAGAAGTAATTTGTATATAGTTACTTCCTTAAAGAAGCTTTGAGGAAAACTTCATAATATTTTGAGCACATTTTGGTAACTAAATTTTGTATTTGGGAAGGACTGTGAGATCTTGGAAACAAACACTGCATAAGAATTATTAGACATGGCTTTTTTCATGCATGCAATTGGGCTTGTCCTATTTGCAAATAATAATATATTTAGTTTCATGGAGTTATTTTAAGTAAAATAAAGTTCATAAACATTAAAAACTGTGTTTGTTAGCTAAAATGTCTCAAACAATTGCACTATTTAATTGTTTTAAAGATTATTCAGTGACAATAAGAAAAGTTTGTATAAACTTTCTCCAAGGATTATAGGTTTGATTAAATAAAATGGTCTTAATAAACAAAAGCAGGCAAAAAGATGCATATGTATTAAAGCAGAATTATTTGAAAATAAAGTTTATATTAAAATCAAATTAAAAAAATGTACTCTGTTGAAAGAACCCTAGAGGGACTTGAAAAGAGTCATCAAGAACACATGATCAGAATCTGCTGTGTGAAAAAGACTTCAATAAGTCTTCTTTTAAAAAAATGTATTTTTCATCTTCGTCTTCTTTGGATGCTCAGATTGTCCTGAATACCTGTTCTCTTCTTTGAGAGTTTCTCTCACAGCCTTGATCTATCTTTAAATCAGAATATTTGTTACAAATGTGAGCTAAACAAGGACATACCAAAGTAGTTTGAGAAAGGTCCATTGAGGCCTCAGGTCTAAACAAAGAACTGTAGACAACTGAGGAAAGATTGGAGTGGGAAATGTGGACTTTCCCAGGAAAGGATACCTCAATTGGCTCTTCAGTGCCAACGGCCATCATTGAACACATACATACAAGTAACATTTCACTGAGAAAGCAGATTATATTTTGGAATATATATATACCCACCCACCCACACACACACATACATACACATGAATGCAATAACAATGAAAAAAGAAAAAAGTCATTAATTTGAAGAAGAGTAGAGTGATGTATGAGAGTATGAGAGGTTTTGGATGGAGGAAAGGGAAGGGAGAAGTGTTATAATTACAATATAATTCCCAAAATAAAATAAAACACAGATGCAATGAGTCACTGTAATAGAGCAGTTACAAATTTCTGTTATTTTTCCTTAATCTGTATTTTGTACCTTATAATCATTAAGGTTGGTTTCCAAATTAAACTGAAATACTCTCTTTTCACATTCATATTTTCTCATCTTCTATGGGGGTACAGATTAAAACACCTGATTAAATGCCAGCAGGACAATGTTACCAAATGATATACAAAAAGGAATCATAGTTAGAAATTGCATGATCATGAATGAAATATTTTTGCCAGCACTATAAAAATATGATAAAGTAAAATTGGCCAATTTTCTATAAACAAACCTAGTCACTGTTTCTTATTTTAACAATTCTTTCATCTTAGTATCTTTTCCTTTTTTGTGGTGTTATGAAAATGCAGTACTTAAAAGTACATTGTACATTTCTTATGCAAATTCGTTTTCTTCTAAAACAATCTTGTAGTTTACATATTAATAAAGTATTAAAATAAGCAGAATATTTTTATCAACAGCAAATATTTTATCTTAAAACTAATGACGAGCCTTCCCTTATTGGTTCCATCGTGGCCTTGCTTTACTGTGTTGGTCAACAATTTTCCAAGTAACAGAATGACATGTGGTCTGTGCCCTAGCAGCAGCGTTAATATTTGCCTAATATACACATCTTCATTGTATAATTGTCTCAGAAGTATTGAAATTGTAGAGTTAGGAAAACACATTAGTATGTAGAAGTTCCTACATTTTAATATGATAAACATGTCTTATTAAATAAATACCCGTAAGAGTAATTTATTTTTACTGTAGGCAGCATCCAGTGCTATGTGATGTGCATTAAATACAGAAACCAAATATTTGTTGATTTATGAGTATAAACGAAGAATCTGGTTATGAAAGATTTGTGTGTTTAGATCAGTTGTAATGGCTTAGAGATGGCAATAAATATACTTACAAACTCAGCTGAAGAACCTGTTATATTGTTGTTAATTGGCTTCGCAAAAATTATCCTGTAAATTCTAGCTGTAATTAGCTTAATTATCTATTTATTGCCTCCAGTAAATAGCAGAAATAATTGACAATTAAAGGCACTCATCTCAGAAGTCATCACTCTCGTATTAATTTTGAACCTCTGCATCATGTGATCTGTTTTTATTTAAGACAAATGAGACTAGCAAGTTAAATTACCTTTTCACTTGCTTATGTTGGTCTGAAAACTCATCTTTCTTTTAAGCTAGTTCAAAATGTCTCATTTATATTTCTGGTTAAGTAAAATTTGTGTAATATTAAATAATATTTTTGTCTAAGGAACACATAAACAAATCTATGTAGAGAATCAACTGATCTCCAAGTGCAAATGCTAATCATTGCAAGGGGTTTTAAAAATAAACTCCATGGCTTTGTGAGCAGAGTTTTTCAAAATACCTATTTATTTCTTATGGATTTCTTATTTCTTGAGGGCTTTGACAGATATACCAGTAAATCATGGCTGGGAAAACATTAAGACTGACAGATTTGGCCCTATGTAGAAGAGAAAGGGCAACCAGTGAGGACTAGCAGAACCCTTGAATATGGTTGATGAATATCAGGTCTGAAAGGTGTTAGTAAGAAAGGGAAAGTGTAGAAGGCTTACAGTGGTAGGACAGAGAGCTGCACAAACAGGACTAAAGCCATGCTCTGACTGTATACAAACATCTAACCACAGCTGACTTTTCTCCTTACAATGTCATCTTCTTTATCAAGTTCTTTGGAAGACATGATGGCTGGTCTTCTTGCAACTCTTGTCCTCTCATGCCTACTTTGTGAATACTTTACATCCATTCCTTAACTAGACTCCAATGAACCAAAGACAAAATGATCCTCTGCATGCTATGTTAAGGAAGTGATGAATAGAGTTGAAGAAACTATGCAAAAATGTTCTCCATGGCAGAAAAAAAGTCACTATTCTGGTAATCTCATTAGAGGGAAGTTTAAAAGGCAATAAATGACCCCAATCACCATCAGATATGGCATGGTAGTCAAAAAGCTTTAACTATAAATTATATCATTTGATAACCTTTAAAATGCTGACCATTGATGTGCATCTTGATGGAATATGCAAAGATTGGGTGTACCATCTTAAGACTATGTGGGAAATCCCTAATGACAATATACAATATAAAATAAACGAGGACCATGGAAAGCTCTATATAGTGTGCTCTGTAATTAGTTAAACAACTACTGTGGACAAAATAAAGGAATGTTGCTACTAAAATAGAAAGTAACGAGAAATGAACAAATATCTATTAAGGTTCTCATGTGAGTCAGGCTTGGGAGCAGCTTCTTATGTAAATTACATTCTTTAATACCTGTGCTCCAGGTTTCAGTATGTGCCAGAACTGTCTCTCAGTAAACACTTACTATGTATCTGAATTCTGTATTTGGTGACTTCACATTGTATCTTAAAATTAGCCATCCTGGAATAAATAACCACTTAGAAATCAGCAAAATTTACAAATCAAGTCCTTTTCCCTTACTCCCTGAGAGCAAGGATGTCATACACTTAGCAAAAAGCTAGTCATTAACTGTAAATAGAAATATATATTATTTATGTACAAAAGCACATCCTAATTCTAAAAATCTAGAACTAACTCAGAAAAAAATTCTGGTACACATTTTATTGAGTTTAGAGTGTTCAATTTAGGTGAACGGTTTTAGACACCCATAATATCTTTAGGTTGTATGTATGTATGTATGTAAATGAAATATTTAGTGAAATCATTAAATTGTATCCATATAACTGATTTGAAATTGAAAGGGATTAATGACTTTTTAACAGGTTTTTGTTGCTACATTTCATGGTGATATATACCATGATTGGAACAGTAAAATGGGATACATTACTAAATTGAAGATTTCTCTAGAATGATATTTGATATCATTAAACATTCTGTGTTACTTTTCAGTGAGGCCCACAGTAATTGAAACTGATGTTTATGTAAACAGCATTGGACCAGTTGATCCCATAAACATGGTGAGTAAAGAATGTTACAATACAGGGTTCATGGGCACGTGCAGGAGCAGAATGAGGTTGGTGTGCGATTTAAGATAGTTGATTGCGAAATAATTCACTTCAAAATCTGCAATTGCTATTATACTGTATATTATACAATTTGACACAAAGTAAATTCATCTGGGTAGACAGAACCTCCTTTAGGAGAAAATGACTCTGTCAGATTGGCCTGTATGCAGGTGTGTAGGGAATTTTCTTAATTAATGATTGATGAGAAAGGATCAAGTTCACTGCCCACTGTGGGAAGTGCCACATCTGGGCAGGTAGTTCTCTGTTGTATAACAGAGCAAAATGAGCCAACTATGGAGAACAAACCAGTAAGCAGCATTCTTCCTTGGTCAATGCTTCAGTTCCTGTTAAAAAGTTTCTACTCTGACTTGAGTCCCTGCTACGGCTTTCCTCAGTGATGAACTGTGATCTGTGGGCCAAATAAACACTTCTTCCTCGTGTTGTTTTTGGTTGTGGACTTTATCACAGAAATAGAAATTAAATTAGGGCAACTGTGAGCCAGGTATTAACAAGGAGAGCTAAGAGACTCTTAATGAAGAAACTGGCAACCTCTTATTCCCATGGATTGCATTTCTACTGAACAATAATTATTTTCCAATCTATGTTGAGTCAATCTCTGAAGAAATTCTGGAGAAGAAAAACTAGAGAGACCAAGGGGGAAAAAGCCTGAGATTGAAAAACCTCATTAGAAAAACAAACTTACTAACGAAAAAAGACAGAGAGACACTGTTTATGCCAGCCATATTGTGATTGAAGGTACTAATTAACAATAAACTTCTTTAGTGTTCTAGAGAAGTCAAGGTAACCCCATTCAAAGAGCCACACTCCTGTATTTACCTAACGGGGTTAGTAACCTGTGGTAGTATGTAAATCCTTTAACACTGCCTTCAGAGTTCCGTTTTTCCAGGGTTGCTGTAAGCAGAGGCTGATGTGAGAGAAGTTCACGCCACAATTCTAGAGGGGAAAGGACAATTTCTTCATGGGCATTGCTCATGGCCACTCTCTGCCTGTTTCTCTACAATGCTCTGTGAGCATGCTCTTTCCTGGTGTCTCTTTCAGTATGTCTTTAAAGATTTGTTTTTCTCTTTAAAAGTATGTGTTTGAAATAAGGTAAATACTATGTTTATGGGTGAAATGCTTAGAAAATCAGATGTTTAAATTTTAAAAGTGTGTGTATGTGTATGTGTGGGTGTATCTGTGTGTGTGTGTGTGTGTGTGCGTGTGTATCTCTGTGTGTGTTTGTGTGGATATCTATTCATGAGTACAGGTACCCTGGAGACCAAGCGCTTAAGATGCCCCTGGAACTGGTGTTATAGGCAGTTGGCAGTCGATCAGTTTTGATGTTGGGAAATGAACTTTGTTCCTTTGGAACAGCAACACATGTTCCTTACCTCTGAGCTATTTCTCGAATTTGTCTTTCAGTGTCTTAATGTTGTTCCCTAATCATAAATTGTATTGAATTTGGATTCACTCTAAACTTTTATTTTAAAGTCACCTCTCCCTCTCTCCCTTTTCCATTCCCTCTCCCTCCCTCCCCTCCCTCCCTCCCTCCATCCCTCCCTCCCTCCATCTCTCTCTCTCTTTCTCCCTCTCCCTCTCCCTCTCTCTCTTCGCTTTTTTGAGACAGAGTTTTTCTGTTGTAACTCTGGCTGTTCTGGAACTTGCTCTGTAGATCAGGCTGGGCTCAGACTCACAGAGACCTGCCTGCCTCTTCCTCCCAAGTGCTGGAATTAAAGGTGTGTGCCACCACCACCTGGCAGTATTACTTTTAACATAGATCTGAAAATATAATCATAATACTGAGATATTGAGCAAGTAAAATTCAGTGTGAAGTTGGGGAGTATGCAACAGAAGCCACAATTCTCTAACTTTTTTCCTTTTTTTCTTCCTTAGTCAATTCATTCAATATAATAGGAGTTAAATTATGTCTTATAGGTTTCAGTTGCTTTTTATATGTAGTACCTACTAGGGATTGAACTCAAAGTCCAATCATGCTAGCCAAGTGCTCTACAACTGAACTAGTTCATTGACCACTTCATAGCTGGAGAACTATCATGATAAGCTTACCTTGTGACTGTTTCTGTACAGTGTAATAGTACTATACCACATTTAATTTCTCTCTCCTGGCTTAGCAGTTAAGCACACTGATTGCTTTTCCAGAAGATCTGCGTTTGATCCCCATAACCCATATGGGAACTTATAATCATCTATAACTCAAGTCCCAGGGCACCTGATGCCCTTTTCTGGGGACACTGCCTGCATGCAGTGTGCAGATATATGTGCAGGTAAAACATACATAAACAAAATAATATAATAAAGTAGAAAAATTGTTTTTCTGAATATGATGTTCTTGTGGTTGGCCCTAACTTTACAGCTGTTTGCACCGATGGCAGTGATGACAGCATTTTGAGCACACTGTAGATGACATTAGTAACCTTAGGCAAGTGATTATAAACAGGCCTTTGTGAAAGAGAATTTGAGATGATAATGTGGTACCCCATTGGAGCACCATGGAAGATGGTCTTAGTTATGGGCTAATACTCAGGGGAAAAGACAGGGGCACAGCCAGGTCTTCTTCAAGAATTAGCTAAGCCTCTTACTTTTAAAAAGCTAATTAAATTCAATTGCTGTTGAAACTACTGACACTAAAATATGTGAGAACAAATCTCTCTGGGGAATAGTATATAGAACTGATTATAGAAAAAAATATTTTAAAGTTATAAAGGGACAAATAAGCCTGTGTCAAAGACAATTTTGACTAAGGAATTTAGGACAAACAGAACTCATGTTTCATAAGATGAACAAAATTGCTTTCACATGAATATAGTCAAGTAAGGGAACATGAATACAGTTTGACAGAAAAAAAGAGAGCTTCAAATTTTTCTCACTAATTGCCTGTACCACTGCAGTGAGGATGGAAGTATTCACATCCTGTTTTATAGAACAAATTTTGCTTTGTTACAGAATGCTTTCTTTCTTTTGAGAGTTGCCTACATTAAGTAGCACATTGTAAGACCTAAAACTTCGTTTCATATTTAGATACAGATTTCTTTCCTTCGTTTCACAGTTAGACTATGTGTTTGAAGTATCTTATCCCTATAAAAATAGAATATTTGATACTAACTGCATGAATGAATCAGTCAATTAATAGAGCATCCAATTTTGAGAATTTATATTTAAAAAGATATAGAATGTACTAATGGAGCTGAGAAGAACTAAGTAATGTGAAGAAGCATTGTGGTTTTGCTTACACTCTGATTAAAAATGCTTAAATTAAGTAGAAAACCCGGCGCATCCAGATCTGAAGGCAAGATAACATGAAATGATGAGACAGTAGAGTGGAAGGAAAACACTTTCCACTTAGTGAATTTGCAGTTTTCTGGAAGCGATATGATTTCCTTTGTTACCTTGCTGATCACCTATAACCCAGTAAATCTCTTCTGACCCTGGCTTCTAGAATCCCTCTTCCACTTCTGCATGGATCCCCAGCTCCACCTAATGTTTGGGTGTGGGTTTCGGATCTGCTCCCCTTAGCTGTTGGAGGAAGCCTCTCTGATTGGGCTAGGTATCAACCTGTGAATATAGCAGAATATCATTAGGAATCATTTCGTTGATTTTTTTTAATTGGCCAGTCATTTTTATTCTACCCTAGGTCTCTTTGCTATCCAGCCTCCAGTTCCTGGCCATACAGGCAACGTCAGGCATGGGCTTCCTCTTGAGGCATGGGCCTAGAGTTTGACCAGTCGTTGATTGGCTACTGCCACAAGTTCTGTGCTTCCATTGTTCCAACAGGTCTTGCAGGCAGAACAGATGGTAGGTAGAAGATACTGTTTGAGTTTGTGTCCCATTTGCCTTGCTGGAAGCCTTGCCTGGTTACAGAAGATGGCATGTTCAGAAGAATTTCTCACTGGCTCTGCTATCGGAGACAGGAATGAGGAACAAGATATCCAGATGTGAGGTGTGAAACTCAGAGACAGTCTGGAGACTCAGTGGGACTATATTCCAAAGCAACAGACTACCAGAGCAGGCTAGTTGGCCAGCAGCCCAAATATGATTGAGTCAATTTAGTAAAGTAAGTTAATTTATACTAGTCAATACAGAAATAGTAAGCATGATTATTCTTCAGTTAGTTTTAAACAATATAAAGGAATCAGGAAAAATTTAAAACAAATGTACATGTAGAGCTGAAAAGTCAGAAGCACTGTTCAAAATGGTGTGGGAACAGAGGGTGGCTCTCTTAAAGCACAAAGAAGAGATTTTTGTTTTGTTTCGTTTTTCACATATTTATTAGAATTGAAAAGTGCCAAAGCTTGTATGAGTGTGTGTGTGTGTGTGTGTGTGTGTGTGTGTGTCTGTCTGTCTGTCTGTGTGTCTCTCTGTGTCTGCATCACTGCATTGGGGATAATTAAATACTATGTTTGGTTATCATTTTATTGTCTTTAGAATTAGAATAGTAAATACAATTGCTTCTAATTCTTTCTAATCTCTGTAGTTTGAACACACCTGCCCCCATTTTCCTCCTCTCTTCTTCTCAGTTACTTCTGCATTTAAAAAGAAACAGGCAAAGATGTAGCTTTTTCACATCAAAGAAAAGATTTTCTTTTCTTTTACTATATTAACAGGAAATGTTACTATGCCAAGGACATTTACTTGAGAAATTATGAATAGAAAATATGGCACAGGAATAAAACATGTTTTTCTTATCAGATTAGGTATTCTGCCTGTGCTGTGGAGTGGAGAAAATGACTTTGGTTGTTGAGGAATGATAAACAGTTTTGTTGGAAAGAAACGCATCTGCACTTTCAACTTCTAAGTTTATTTGTTTGGTTTTTATGATATTAGAATCTTACCACCACAGTTTCTTTCCTTTCTTGCACCTTATATGCACCCTATATTAACTTCTGTTGCCAATTATTTAAAATCTACTCTTACTTTTTGTATCATGCATCTTATTTTAAAACAACATAACACATTTTTAATATAGCACCGAAAGAACAGAATCAAAACTATACATAGATAGTACTTTTCTCCCTTGGCCTTCATGGTCGGTTATGCTAAGGAACTAGTTATTACATCAAAATTATATTACTGTTTAAGTACCCAAAGTTTAAAATAAATTTTATTTTTTTGTCTTAGGTAAAACTTTTTTTGTAAACTTTATTTTATTTATTCCTGAAATGTTTTGTTTGCATTTATGATGAGTGTGCATGTGGATACATGCACCACATGTGGAGATCAGGGGCCAACATTCTGGAAATATTTCTCTTCTCCCACCTATTACCTGGCTCCTGAAGGTCAAACTCAGGACCTCAGACTCGTGCAGAAATGACTCTTACCTATTGAATCATCACAATAACCCAAAATTATTATTTTACCAGAGTATAAATATTATTACTTACCTGCTGAAAAAAATTTGCAATTCCTCTTCAGTTAGAAAGATAAGGCCTCTTTCTATGAGAGAGGGAAAAAAACCCCACAAAAAACAAAAAAACAAAAATTAGCAGAAATGCCCATTTTCTTCAAGAGACAAGATCTATATATGAATTCATATTAATTTAAACTGTTACTAGTGAGCCCAGTGCCATTTGTTATAAAAGTAAATTTGATAATGACTTGTACTTTCTTATATTGTAAAATAAATGTGGAGCTGCTAATTTAGCCTGTAGTGCAATCACCAGTAAATGTGGTAGAGAGGGCAAAGTGTGGGAAGGGTGGAGGAGGAGATAAAGGAAGAGGGGAGGGTGGGAGGATGGCAGGGTAGAAAGGAGGAAAGGAGGAGAGAAAGAAGAGTGGAGAAAAGGAAGGGGGAGGGAATGAGAGAGGGACAGAGGGAGGGAGGGATGAAAGGAGAAAAACCAGCTGTGTCACAGTGCAATTACAGATGCCAGTGTTGTGATGAAAACTTCTTAAATGTTGTCATCCCTTATGAAATTTCTTCCTCGAATCCCAGTTAAGGCAAGAAAAATCAGGAGAGCATGAAAAGACAGAACTTGAAAATGTAGAATAACTATTTTGTAAAAAAAAATATTATAGACTCTAGAAAGAAAATGAGAATGCTTTGGGAAAATCATATTTAGTGGTCTTGCAATGAAAGCTTTAAATGTGTGTATTAATACACTGTATCTTACATCGATGATGCTTCACACACAAATCTGAATCCTAATAGCTTCCTAGGCTTCATGTCACATGTTCTCAGGGTCAGTCTTTTCTTTCTAGAATTGATGATCATTTAGATAAAACTTAGACCACAATAAAAATGCAAGCATGAACCTATAAATGTAAATTTTAATTTGCTCTTTTTCCATTTAACTGAGAAATTACGACACAAAACTGACTGAAACGAGAGCTGAGACAAGAAAACAAGTGTGACAATTTTCTCTCTGCCACCAAAAATGCTCCTTCTCCTTTGTCTAGAAAGAAAGGCGGATAATTTTTGTTATACATTCCAAAGCCAAAGAAAGCTAGCTATTCCCAGTTTGACAGCACCATGATGGATGATTTCTGTGTTATTTTACCTTGCTTAAGATTGCCAGTAGCTTGTTCAAAAATACTATCCTAGACCGTGTGTGTGTGTGTGTGTTTAAAAATTTTATTAACGTACATTACAGCAATGTTCAAATACAGCAAACTAACTTCTGTAGCATGGGTTAGCTTCACACAGTCACATGAAATATTAAAAGAACAATTCAGTTATTCAAAGACAGATGCGACCTCCAGAAAGCCAAGCTTGAGATTATTGTCTCTTTTGCCCCCTCCCCCCATCTTGCTTATGTGTTTTTCCTCTGGAGAACCTGATTACTACAAATCTATGGAGGTAGTTTTGCGCAGATCTGAGTACTTACTGTTTAGAAATGGGTGCTAACGCTGGCAGTGTTGTGCTAGAGTCTCCCTAAGGCCGAGGAAATTCTTAGTTTCCACATTATGGTAGAGTTTAGTTGTTCTGTGACCAATACTCATTTTTATATTTTACTCTGTGAAATTACATGCAGAATATCCCAAAACGTATACCTAGTAGTAAATATAAGATTTGGCATGATACAGAAAGTCAGCAAAGGAACTACTAGGACTTTAGTTTCTCAGCCCCAATTTTAGTAGTATATAGATTTACAACTGGATTCATATCTCTGAAAAATTGTAAATTTTATGTTAAATTGACAAAAGCTTACAGATGTAAGATATGCTGTGTATTTGAGGAAAACACACCCCTGATGCACAAAAAGAAGAGCACTCACTGGTTATGGATGGCTTTCTCTCTTTCATCTTCTTAATATGTCCTGCAGTTTAGAGTCTTATCACCAATTTATAAATCACACTGCCTTGTATTTTCCAAACTTCGGACTACGCGTACATTATGTCAATAATTCTTTTAAATTTTTCACAGCTAAAAACAATCTCTGCCAGTTTGTTTCTGTTTATTTACACCTCTTTCAATTTTTATTGATTTTCAAGTTTTTACTATGCTCATATTATATCAAAGAAGTGTCTGTTTGTTGTCCATTTGGAGCAAACAAAGATAAAGAGCACAATAACTAGACTGTCAAAAATTATTTACTGAATGAGTATGCATGACATTGTGTGATATTTGCAAATTACATTCACAGAGAGATATAGAACCCAGAGCCAATAGGTTCACAGCTTAATGCAGGATTTATGGGAATTTCTTGTATCTCTCACATTGAACTGTTGTGCGACTACAATGTTCTCATTTGATATTTTGAGAAAACAAAGCCCATCAGATATTTTACCTTACCTTATCCTATTATGATATTCTCAAGAGGCTTCTTTTTTCTTAGGATAAATAATCAAAATATAGTTGCTGTTTGTGTACTATTACTAGTAATACTCTTATAATATGGATTCAACATTCATCTCTCTCCCTGTATCTTCAGCTTATAGCTGAAAATGGTTTAATTTCTATTTTTATTTTGGCCATGAAATTAAGTAGTTAAAGGAGATATTAATATGAAGGTAGACAGACAAGATAAGTTTTGGTCAAACTGCATAATAAAGTTACTCATTTGTACTAATCACTTATTGGGATTGTGAATTTTGTGTGAAGATTCTTCCATTCCAAAAACAAACAAAAAGCAATCAAAATCCCACCTGTAAACCTGAATTATTCAATACTTTTAAGTGTAAAATGTCATGTATAGTTTCAATATACACTTATGCTTTTGTCTGACCACATTATAATTCAAAGTAACACAATTTTTACACTTATTCATTTTTTGGTTAAATTTCATAGAGAGAGTAAAGTCTATGGAGTATGTCAGATCCCAAGTATCAAGTGTACTATTTCTTATCTTAAAATGTTTCTCCTAGAAGCTATTGTACTTGTTCTGAGTCAATAGAAATTCCATTTCAGATATTTTCTAAATTTTATGCAGATGATTATGATCTTTAAATAGGAACATGAAGTACAAGAACATAGTTTGATCATATTCTGGAAATTACTTTAGTATGAATGAGTAAACAAAAGGGGATTTTTGATTAAATATAAAATGCCACAGACTTAAATAACCTTCTTATCTCAGTAAGACATTTATTAAGGATTAGCAGTTTAAAAGGGTTTGGGACTATAGCTCCTGTAAAGCTTTGTGAAGGACAAGTTACCAAGAAATGTGCTCTGCATCTCTTTCTTTTGATCATGGATTAATTGTGAGTGGAAACCTTTTACTTTTCTTTAATATTTTCTATTTATAGAAATGTGACCTCGTAGACACAATAACTCACCCAAAAGCAATGAACACATTGGGAATATGTATTATGAAACAAAGTCCTGTGCTGAGCACATAACCATGCAGGTAGAGAGCCCTAGGTTTATAGCCCAGAATTGGAATTGATACATTATTGACACTTGTGCTGTTTGCACAAATTAAATTATAGGAAAAACAGTTCTTAAATGTCATTTTTATACCATCTTAAGAATCCTGAAGCTAAGTATCATGATGCTCCTTATGCAAGTCAATACTGGCTATATTTCCCAGGCAACAATCCCATCTACTTTATTATGAATTTTCTTCTGTATTTTCCTATCTAAGTGTATGACTTGACTCTATTAAATAGCATGGACCACATTCTTTTTCAGGGCTGTACAGATCCTTCACTGTGTTTTATTTATGGTTATAAACTAGCTTTCCATCATTGCCAAAGTTAGTGTTGGTATTCAAATAGCTAACATTTGAGTAAGTGAAGAGGATATTTAGATAAATCACAATTGATTTCCAATACTTATTAAGTGACATTTGTTGTGACAAGGGAGTGAGAAAGGGGTTAAAGATATACATCCATGCATTTTCCATAAACCTCAAGAACAGTCAGGGTATTGACAGTACATTTAGAAACCCATTTACCCTTCTAAACAAATGCAGAGATTATGTAGCAAGCCACTGATAATATTCAGAAAGATGATTAATAATCTACATCATAAGTGTACAGTAAAATGAAGTTTCCCTTCTCAATTTATCTCTATATTCCAGTAACCAAATGATAAATATTCTTTCTGCAATCTAGGGTTTGATCCAATTTCCCTATTAATAGTTGAATCCCAGACTGTTTACTCATTAGTCTCCCTGACTTAAAAAATCAATATTAAATATTCATTAACCAAACTCCCAATCATGCTTCCATCTCTTATGGTTATTTCCTGTAACACAAATTGACCAACTGCAAATACCACATCAAGAATGAGGAATCAGTCTTCCCTGACACATGCACCCAATCTGATACTTCATATTTTTAAATTATTTTATTTCTTCTTTTAATGTCAAAGTTGTGTACACACAAGCAAATGTCCCCACAGACACATTTTTTTCAGTCCTTCCTACATACCATTTGAGGTTCTTCTTCCCTTAAGTTTTATTAAATAATTTTAATGTTTATTGAATGACAGGCATTTTGTCAGGATAGAAAGTAGGTAATGTCTGATCTGAGTGCTTTTTCCTAATCCCACTGCTTTCTCCTGGTAGTTTCTTCCTATTCTAAGAGTGTTGAAACCTCAGTCTTCATGTTGGGAACTGTAATATGAATTTTACTTTCAGCCCTATAAATGTCCATTGGAAATTATTAACTCTGATATGGAAAAAGTTCTTTACATTGTATCATAGATATTTTTGGATATATATTTTACAAAATGTTATAAAGTTTTTATAACAACATAGCATATAGAACCCTTAATGTGATGTTTAGTTAGTTGGTTTCTTTGTAGTTAATAGAAGATATTTAATACTATTGTACTGAAATAATGAGAATCAATTTTTCAGACTAAAGATATTTTGAGTGATTTTATAAAATTTGGTGAATATTTGCTCCTTGATTTTGAACATGTTTATAGAGAGAGTGATGTAGATATAAGCAAATTTAAATTTAACAATAAGATAGTTAATTGCTAAGATTGACAAATTATGAAACTGAAAAAAATACAAAAGATTAAAGCCACAAAAGGCATCTGGGATTACTGAATTTCACTTTATATGAGTTACTTGAAATCATTTCAAAGGAAGATTAAAATGCCATAATTATTTTCCTCAGAAAGACTTAATCTAAATGCTATTCATTTATAGGAAATCTATACTCTAAAAATTCACATTTCTGAAGAAAACATCCAAAAGCATTATTAATATAAAATTATTTTTTATTCTTGTAGGAGTACACGATAGACATAATTTTTGCCCAAACCTGGTTTGACAGCCGTTTAAAGTTCAATAGCACAATGAAAGTGCTTATGCTTAACAGCAACATGGTGGGGAAAATTTGGATTCCTGACACATTCTTCAGGAACTCGAGGAAATCTGATGCACACTGGATAACAACGCCTAATCGGCTGCTGCGGATTTGGAGCGATGGAAGAGTTCTGTACACTCTACGGTAATGTCGATCGTAAAATGGAGTCACATTATCAGCTCCCAAATAGTCCTTCACACCAGCAGAGTGGGACACAAGGGCCCCTTTCATTTGCTAAGATCTAAAATGGGAACTTTTTTGGTGACACGTTTTTATACTCAGATTTGCATATATGTGAAAGGTCTGGGAAAATGCTTGGCCTTCCTCCGACCTGGAAGCAGAAAAGGTTTCATATCATATTTTAATTTGTATTCATTTATTTGATGTTACTTTAAATATTTTCATTTCATATCTTTAAGAATTTTGCTCACATGTTTACCACACGCATGCCTGGTGGAAATCAGAAGAGGGAGGTGAATCGCCTGGATACTAGAGTTATGGATGGTTGGGTGTCACTACGTGGGTGCTGGGAATCAAAATGGCTCCTCTGCAAGATCAGTTTGTGTGCTTAGCTGCTGAGTCGTCTCTCCAGCCTTGGCTTATATTTCTTAATGTATAATGAAATTTACAGTGACTTTTACCTTGGAATTTAATATTATTCTAATTTTTAGCACTGTAGTAAATATCACCATGAAAACATTAATGTACGGTTTCAATCTATGTAATTTATTACCTTAAACGTGTATACATATTAGAAACCACCAGGCAGTGAAGGCCCAGGCCTTTAATCTCAGTACTTGGGAAGGAGACAGGCAGAACCCTGTGAGTTCAAGCCCAGCCTGGTCTACAGAGTGAGTTCAAGGACAGCCAGAGTTACAACTGAGAAACCCTGTTTTGGAAAATAAAATAAAATAAAATAAAATAAAATAAAATAAAATAAAATAAAATAAAATAAAATAAAATAAAATAAATAAAATCATTTATTTTTATTGTTTAGTTATATTTTTGAGGTTATAATATAGTTACAACACTTCTCCCTTCCCTTAACTCCCTCCAAACCCTCCCTGTGACCCTTCAAACTTATGAACGTTTGTTATTACACACACACACATATATATGTGTGTGTGTGTGTGTGTGTGTATGTGAGTGTACGTATATAATATATATATATATAACTAAATATAACTTGCTTAGTCTGTATAATGTTACTTTTATGTATATTTTCTGGGATGGCCATTGCCATTGGACAACCAATTGATGTGCTTGTTCCTGGAAGACCACCTATGCTGCTTCCAGCTTTCCTCAGTTACATGTTGTATTTTGTGTACAATTGAGGTCCCATGGGGTTTTACCTTCAAACTTTGGCATGTGTGTTTGGCATGTGTTGTCCCTGAAGATGATTATACTAAATTCAGAGGGAAATAATCACACATAACCTTGTAGATTGTAATAATTTTACATATCTATGAACACCTATTTGCATATAAGTATTCATGAAGTTCCTAAAGTTTTGTTCTTAAATTTAAATGTAAGAATTGAAACACAGAGAGTTGATACTTAGGTAACTGAAGAAGAAATGTTTGAATTACTTACTCAATAGTGAATAATAATGTAATGTTTATGATTAAACTTAAAGGCTATTTTTGTAATCTATTATATCATAGTCTAGGACAGGAGGACCAAATGATGTTTTAAAATTAGATAAATGGTTTTCAATGGTTTAAAATATCCCTTTTTATGTATTACTTATTTTTCCATCTAAATAGATTAACAATTAATGCAGAATGCTACCTTCAACTTCATAACTTTCCTATGGATGAACATTCCTGTCCATTGGAATTTTCAAGCTGTAAGTTGAAAAATAAAACCTTTTTCTAATTCTATAAATTTTAGATTGAAATACTTTATTAATATACAAAATGAAATAAAATATAATCTTAGAAGTATGTTGATTATTCTTCAACTTTTAAGTAAAACAAATGTTTATTGCAAGTAAGTAACTATGCTTATTGTAAATGAGTAAAATAAATGTTTGTTGGTTTTAAATGAAAAGGTGATTATATGTGTATATATATGTGTATATATATGTGTATATATATAAACAATAGTCTTTACAACTTTATTTCAATGCCCCTTTAATTTTTATCTTCTTTGCTATTATTGAAATGGATTTTATGTACTCTATTCTGTTTAAAATTTCTCCCCCCTTAACGCCTCTGAAATTCTGAAAATACAAACAAACAGAAAAGGAAAAATAATGTATTCCTTCTTATTATTTTGAATACTCAAAGGAGCTGTGAATCTGGGCTTTCATTCAAATGTTTTTACACAACCATAAATAAAAATTTTGTTTAATTTATATTAATCTTCCTGATGCAACATTTAACTTTATTATGCTGGCTTTTAAACTATTTTTCAAAAATTGGTTGAATTAAAAGTATTTAGTGTGTGAATAGCAAGTATTTGAGATGACTTTAATGTGTTGAAAAAGCCAAAGTGCATGTAAGTTTATTAAATTGATAAAAAATTGGTCAAATGCAGAACAGTGTTTAGATTCCAATAATTTGAAAATAAAATCCTATTCTGGTATTATCTTTCAATAAGACAGTTATAATGATGTGTTGAAATATTAATATATTCAATAATTACTAATGCATTACTATTCAGGAATATTTTATATGAATACATACTTATGCAGATAATAAACAAGACTTTGAAATATGTAGTCATTGTGAAAGTGCCGTTGGCTATATTGATGAGTTATCTACGCTATTTTCCATTTCACAAATTATGATCTTTGTTTACAGTCTCAGCCATTCCCTACTACAGTGCAGATTAACTAGCCATTCCTAAGGTTTACCAAATTTTGTTTCATGTTTACTTCCAAAATATTTTTTACGTCATTAATAAGTTCCATGAATATATTAATAAATTTGACATACTACAACACATTTCTTACACTAATCTGCTCAAATCTCAGTTCTTTGTTTTCTAAGCATTGTCACAGGGAAGTAAATTCAGTTCCCATTCATGGTGTGAATATTGGGAAAACTCAAGGCATACTTGATAGGTAAATATTGATGATCTGGCAGTCATTGTTACTTCTTAAAGGTTGCAGTCCAAACCATGGGTGTGATCTTCAGTTGGCTTTGATTGGTATTACTAGGGATTAGTATATTCTAATAAAGGCTGTTAGGTGTCAATGACACAAACATATTATAGTCACAGTTTTTCAGATTGATTACAAAGTCCAAGAGGGAAATTTAATTTTTTTCCTTCAGTACTTCACAACAAAGTATAGAAGATTCTACTATAGCCCTATAGCTATAACAGTAGAAAATTCTACTATACCCTCAGTGTTACAATTCTCTTTATAGGAGCCAACAATATTGTACAAATATACTCTATAGTTTCTGTACCTAAAATGATTAAGAGCTAGTAAGACATAGTGTGACAAGAGAGAGAAACAAATGAAGAAACTGAGAGAGTAAACATTGTTAAATATGTCAGCAGAGATGACAGCTATTCTATTGGTTTAAGAGCAGAATATCCTGGAAAATAATATATTTATTTGAAAACCATGTAGAGTGATTAGTGAGTTCTGATTCTGTAATATGATACACCAACTTTTCTCTAGAAACAATTAAAATTTTCATTCTTTAAAGTATTTCAAAAAGTTATAAATGATTACAAATAAGAAAATATTTTAGCCACAAGGATTCGTGTAAGAAATTATAATCAGAAAGTAAGCTTGCAATCAACCTAGACATGAGGATATTTTAATAACATGTTGAATTAATGTGTCAGTTTTGAGAGTATTTCAGGGATAAAGTTTAGCAGAATATAGCAATTACCAGACCATAGTGCTGTAGACTTGTAATTCTAGCACATGAAGAGTCTGAAGTGGTTCCCAAGTTCCTGGTCGATGATTACTAGGCCAAATTGAGATTCATGAATAAGGACAATAGGGCCAATTTAACATGATTCTCCCATTCTCAAACTAGTCAATATTAAAAGAAAATTCATACCTATAACCATCATAAATGTTATATAATTCTTTAAAGCACGCACGCGCACACACACGCACACACACACACACACACACACACAAACACACACACACACATTTTAGTTATCATTTTTATACTTGACAACCCTTATAACACTGAATGAGTAAGAATTTTCAATAGCCACTATTTGGATGCTGTTAGTCTTGCAATGCTAATTTGTTTGAATTTTGCTAAGCTACATATATTTTATTACAATTTTCTCTCTAGATGGATACCCTAAAAATGAAATTGAGTACAAGTGGAAAAAGCCCTCTGTGGAAGTGGCAGATCCTAAGTACTGGAGATTATATCAGTTTGCATTTGTAGGGTTACGAAATTCAACTGAAATCTCTCACACAATCTCTGGTAAGGAGAAAACAGAAGTCAATAGGCAGTACTGCTGGCGAATGCCATTGTTACTTATGTATATAAATGTATATATGTATATAAATGTGTGTAAAGTAGAATGTACATTTTATATGTTTTTCTCACTATAAAACATATCTGTTTCTTATAGGAGATTATATTATCATGACGATTTTTTTTGACTTGAGCAGAAGAATGGGTTACTTCACTATTCAGACTTACATTCCATGTATTTTAACAGTTGTTCTTTCTTGGGTGTCTTTTTGGATCAATAAGGATGCAGTGCCTGCTAGAACATCACTGGGTAAGACTATGCTACTATATCATAAGAACTTAAGGATTAACAAATAAAACTTCATACATGCATACATTATAAACATTCTATAGACTGTAATGAGGCAATAATGATAGAAAAGTTTAGCATTATTCCAACTTAATAGGACTTCCAAGACCAGAAAACCGCATAGTAAAGAATTTTACTGAATTAGAAAACGCAGTTTTTTCCTGTAAACAGAAATTAAAAATATATATAAGAATTAACACATAAAAAGTCAGAGAAAGTAAAACATCTGAATCTCGTTTAATCAACATTTTAATTGCATTATAAGAAAAAATGATTGCGTTTTAGCAGAATCATAGATCATCACCATTCATTTACTGATGAATGCTGGAATCACACATTGATGCTCAGCTGTTCCAAAAGACATACATTTGGAAGGAACATGAAGCTTCCTGGCTTCTATAACATCAAACACTGTGTAATTAAGCTGTTACTCTTAGAGTTTCCTATACAGCAGCACTGATTACAAGAATAATATCTAATTCATACTTTAAAAGATAGAATATTCTCTTCCTAAAGCAGTGTGTTACGATAAGCACATTTTAGAAGAAGATAATGACTGATTTTATACATGAGTTTATAAGAGAGTGACAAACTACTGTCCATGTAGTGATAAACTAGGAAAACTTATTAGTCAACCGATTCATTTTCAGTGTAAAGATTGAATCTCAAAGCAATTATAATTTTATCAAAAATACGCAAAGTCAAGTCAGTTTTATTTTCATCAATGAAGAGGTTTACCTGTGGTTTCTATAATAGATGGAAAACAAGTTCATTTAACAAACATAGTAAAATGAAAAATCACATAAATGTGTCAGCCATAGTACCTGAAGCAACAAATACCAGAAAAAATACCTTAGGCGGGCTTATCATAGCTGTAGACAAGCTGAGTGAACAAAATCCATATATACCTACATTTCATTTACCCTAATTATTTAAACTTTTTAAGATTCTAGTTGTATGACTTATTGAAGACTATTTGTATGTTAATAAAATTATAACCTAGGAACTGGGGACACAAATGGCACTAATCTGTAGGTATAATAATAAGTCATTAAGACATTGTCCTTAATATCCCACAGCAAGTAAGTGGAGAGTCATAAATTGCCTAAATTTGCTTCCACTTTTCAAAATCTATCACATGTGTATCCTTTTTGTTTCTAATGCTAATTATCAATGACAGAAAAATGATGTGCCTGTCTGAGAATTATTTCAGCATCTTGCAGTGGGCACATAAGAGAAAATGTTGCCTACTGCTAGCCCCATGCTAAATTATTTTCTGTAGCACTTTTTTACATTAAAGATATTGCCATTGTAATTTATATTTACAACTCAAGATGTATTTAACAGTATCCTTAGTATATTTAAACATCCTACTCATAGAGTTATGATTATTGGAAAATAGAATGAGAGTGGGGGTAGGAAAAGTCACTGGAGAAGTAACTCTATGGTTCCAGAGCACATGCTACTCTGTCAGAGGAGCCAGGATGGTTTCCAGCATTCACATTGAGATTCATAACCATCATCTATAACTACAGTTTCAGGGGAATCTGATCTTGTCTTGTGGCATCTTCTTGCAGTGTTGCAGTATATGCAGTGTTGCATATACAAACAAACAAGTAAAACACTCATAAGCAAAGTACTTAAATAAATGTATTTGTAGAAGAATGAAAATAACTGTGAGTTGAGTACAAAGAATGCAGAGGCTGTGCTCATTTAGGTGTTCTAAGACTAACACAGGAGAGCAGGAAGAAGGCTGATGTCCAAGGGAAAGAGAGAGGGAAGTGGTGACTCCAAAGATAGACACATGGGCTTGCCTGTGACATGTATCAGAATTACACATACCTAATTCTTAGAATATAAAACATATTCAGTATATTTGAAATATAAAATTGATAGAATCTGCATGTATCCTTAAATTTGGAGTTTTAAAAATAAGACCAGTTATCATGGAAGAAAATATTACATCAGTATAGTAGTTTAGGTTACTTTTCCTGGTTAAGACAATACAAAAATAAAACAAAAACCCTCCAATAACTGTTGCATCAAGTAATTTGTAAAGTACTTTTTCTTTTACTGTGCAAATCTAGAAGTGTTGGTTCACTGTGACATAGATCACTGTGGTGAGAGGAATCCAGGGCCATCTGTCTTATAGATTTTTATTTTTTAATATTAGTATTTTTAAGAATTTCACAGAGGAGTGTTGTATGCACATCACTCTCCCCACTTCCTTTCTCCCATCTTCTCCTTCTCTTCCAGATGTTGTGTTGTGGGTGATTTGAATTTCCAGAGTCATCTTACAGTTAAAGGTTATTGGTCATTGTATTGCAGTAGACAAAAGAGGAGTGAAAAAACCAAAGCAGCTCCTTCACTTCAGTGTCTTCTTGTAGACATTAATTCCTGGCTTAGATCCTTAGACCCACGGTCAAACTCTGCTGCAGAGAAGGAGGCCAAGGAAATTGTTCTTTTAGAAAACCGCCTGTCAACTAAATATGTTTATTTTTTAACTGTGAAGAAAGGAAAGAGTGCATATTAGGACCAACCTGCAATTCATAGTAATTTAAATGACTAAAATTTCCTACACAAAGAACACAGTGAATATAATGTAACCATGGTTACTAGTAATTCTTTCTGGTAATCATATCCTTTTGTTTCCATTGTTTATTTCAGCTGACAATATTGTCAAATTAGACAAGAGAATAAAATGTTCTGTTAAATTACTTTTAATCACCTATTATCTTTTCCTTTCTTCACAGGTATTACTACGGTTTTAACTATGACAACCCTCAGTACAATTGCCAGAAAATCTTTACCTAAGGTTTCTTACGTGACAGCGATGGATCTCTTTGTCTCTGTTTGTTTTATTTTTGTGTTTGCAGCACTGATGGAATATGGAACCTTGCATTATTTTACTAGCAATAACAAAGGAAAAACCACGAGAGACAGGAAGCTTAAACACAAAACATCGGTATGTTTTATTTTAATTTTTTAATATTAGTATATTTGAAATTTTCATATAGGAGTAATGTATGTACATTGTTCTTTCCCTGTTTTCTCCCTCCCAAATGCACAATCTTTTCTTTATTTATTATTGTTATGTGTGTGTGTGTGTGTGTAACCTCTGGGTCTATTTATCATTGCTCATATGTGCATTTGTCCAGGACTGATCACTTGGGATTGGAGAAATTTTGTGAGAGTTTGTCTATGGGGAAACTTGTTCTCCCTCTCTTAGCAACCACTGACCTCCTGTAGGAATTTATCTTGGTGTGAGACCTTGTAGAATTTCTCTTGTCTGCTTTGACATGTCAACTGGTGTTGATATGATGGTCTTGTTCAAGCAAGCAGGTTGCTGATAATTCATAAGTGTATTTCCTTGTCATGTCCAAGGGACATAGTATCTCAACAGGTATCCGTAGCCACTGTCTGCTACAAATTTTCCATTCCATCTTCTATGATTTTTATTTAGCCTCAGGTTTAGGAGCTGCACTACAGGTGTGTCACTTGGGGTTGAGCATTTCCCATAGTTGCTTATTCTCTGCATTTTCACTATTGTGTATGTACATAATGGTCTCCATCTCTTGCAAAAAGAAGCTTCTTTTAGGAGCAGTGAGAGCTACACTTATCTGTAGGTATAAGAATACGGGCATTGAAAACAGAAATCATATTAGATTAGGAAATTGGAAGTAGCAAGATTTCCTTTCAAGGCTATGATCTCTTCAGGCACTGATGAGTGGCTGCATTTATAGTACCATCATGAATTCCCTTGTGACAGGCTGGCATTGAGTCCAATTAGACAGCCGTTAGTTATGCATGAGTAAAAAGTGCTCCTCTTTCACCAATATGGACACCTTGACAGTATCTCATTTTAATTGGAGGTGCTTTTCTGTTTTGTTTTTTGTTTTTATTTTCAAGACAGGTTTTCTCTGTTGTAACTCGATGTCCTGGAACTCATTCTGTAGACCAAGCTTACCTTGAACTCACAGAGATCCTCCTGCCTCTGCCTGCCTCTGCCTCCTGAGTGCTGGCATGTGCTACCACTGCCCGGCAGAGGTGCTTTTCTAAACATTCATAATATATATTTATTTAGTTAATCAAAAGATAAATAAAATTAAAGTGAAAATAGATTACCTATAACCATCCAGTCAGAAAATCTTGTTTATTGTTTTCAATAAACTCTATCGGATTGTCTTTACAAATCCTGATTTCTATTTTTTAAAACGTATTTTATACAATATCCGATCTTGAGCAGACCATCCTTTATCACCCCTATTCAGTCTACCCTGTCAGGACTACTGTGTCACATCTTCCTTTCAACTTCACGGTCTCATTTTATCACTTCTTATTTATTTTAGCATGCTTAGTCTTATCAGTCCTGCTGCAATGGATATGTACATGGGATCATTCAGTGGGTCCTGGACAGCCTTCCAATGTTCACTCTCCTAAAGATAAATAGCCCTCCCTCTCGAAGCAGCCATCACCTCGTCTAGAGGATGGGTTTAAGAGTCACACCCTGCTTCAAGCTGAAATTTTACCTGGTTTGTTTCTGTGAAGGCAATCACAGATGCTGTGAGTTTCTGAGTGTAAAAGCCATGCCCAGAGGACAGCATTTCACCACAACCTTCTAGGTTTAACATCTTTCTTTTTTTAATGTGTGCACTTATTCGTTTACTTTTTGTTTGATTTATTGATTCGTTTATTATTTTTATCTATGCAGATCTGTTCTCTCTTAGTTTTCAGCAAATACACAAATGTATATATACACATATGTACATATAAGTACTTTTTTACAGAAATGGTTAAGTGTTTATGATTTTCTTGCATAAAATATTCCTATATTGCAAGTACTGAACGTCAGCTCAATAGAAAAGGATGTTTACTTAACTCAAGAGTGTAGCTCTTACAATCCTTTTGCCTATTTCCTGAAATTTTCCATGAACCTTTGTGGAGGTGACAGTGGTGACGTAGATGTTCTGTCTGTGGCTGAGCACTTGTATTTATTCCTAACACTTTAAAAAAACGAGTATTACTCACCAAAATAAAAAGCTTCCCTGACAAGTTGGAACCAGGGCAAATCTATGGATGTAATCATAAGTACTTACAAGGCAGTTTGAGAGCACAACCACTTAGAAGAACATCAATAGGTTCTCCTCTACAGTCTCAGACTTCCTCCTATCCATACATTTTTAATCATATTTTCAGTACCAAACATGAATCCCTCCTGTGAGTCAGACCTCAATATCAGTCAAGAAAGCAGCTGGTTGCCTCGTAAGTAGAATTTCATTATTGTACCAGTGGACAATCTGCTCTGTCAGGTCAGTATAACACCATCAATGTCTCTCCTCTTCCTCTCATCAATGCAAGGTGCCTGCATAACACCTTGTAGTGCTTTGAAAGGTAAGCAGCAGAAAGAGTTTCCTGGTCTGCTCAGAAATGCATTCTGTGTAAATGTGACCAACGTATGTGGTTTCTTCAGCAATAGGGTCTAGTTATGGTGAAGAACAAAGGGTAATGGCAAAAGACTATATTCTTTGGGAAAGCACGGAGGCCTCCCTTCCCAAAACTCTGAGGAAGATAATCCATTCCTTGAATATTCCTTAAGGATTTAGTTTAATAGCTCATCTCTGTTTGGAGTAGTACTGTGGACTAATGTGGAGTACTTCTGTTCAAATTCCTTTTTAAAAGCTTATATTTTAAATTAGTTTACAAATGAATGGGGTTTCGTGAGGATTCTTTCTATATCCTTAGTTTCGCTTAACATATCCCTGACCCCTTTTTCCCTCTTAGCCCTTGTTTTCCTTACTAGTCTATTGCTGGGAGGAAAATATTTAATTGGGGACTTGGTTGGAGGTTAGAGGGTTAGGACAACACCATGGCAGAAAGCAGACAGGCATGACACTGGAGCAATAGCTGAGAGCTTTACATCTTGATTCACAGGCAGCAGTCAGAGACAGAGAAAAAAGAGGGTAGGGGAGAGACACTCAACTTAGCATGGAATTTTGAAACCTCAAAGTTCATCATCAATGACACCTGTCCTCCAACAAGGCCACACTTCTTAATCCTTCCTTACAGTCCACCAACTGGGGAAGAGATATTCTAATCCACGAGCCTTATTCTAGCCACCATAGATGCCATTCCCAATTAAGCCTTTATTCTCCCTCTGTTACCTCATACAGCGTGTGTTCTACTATCCTCTCTTATTTTATTTTCACTTGAATTGCAAATTCACAGGTTCCCAATATGCATTTCATGCACACTTCATCTTCCCTAAGCCATCCCATGGTCCCTCCTGTCTCCAATTCCAATTACGCTACTACCTGCTTTACTGTTTCTGTCCCAAGAATCCCTCTTCCCTACTTTCATTCAAATGTATTCTACCATCTCCCTTCTCAAAAATGCGTCTCCCTCCTGAAAAGCCCTCTGCAAGTCTCCACATGTGCTACATGTTAGTCACACAGAGGAAAACAACTGAGTGAGAATATGCAACATCAGTCTGTTGGAGCCCAGGTGATTTATCATGTATAACTTTTCCAGTTCCATCGTCTGCCTGCAAATTTCATGTCTTTGTTTTTCTTTAGAATTGGGTAATATTCCATTGTGTATATGTACCAGACTATGCACCACATTTTCATTTGTCAGTTGCACATGTGAATTGATTCCATTTTCTAGCTCTTGTGAATAAAGCAACAAACAACATGAGTATATGAATATCTTTATGCAAACTATAAAGTGCTTTGAGCATATGTGGAGGAGTGATTTAAATTAGGTCATATGTAGATCTCTTTTTAGCTTTTGGAGAAACTTGCATACTGGTTTTCAGAGTAGCTGAACTGGTTTATATACCCATAAATAATGTGTAATAGTGACAGACAAAATCCAAGATGATATGAAAGGACCATTCATTAAAACCAAGATAGCTTCATTACAGAGATGCAGGCTTAGTTGAACAAATGGAAATCAGTAATAGATTCAATGACAAAAATCACAGGATCATCTTATTAGGTACATAAAAATCTATTTGGCAAAATTTAACATTTCTATATGATAAAAGCTACTGAGAGTCTAGCAATTAGGAGCATGCCTTTTCATAATAAAGGCTATGTGTGACAAACACATAGCCAACATCTTTCTAAATGAAAAACTCAAAATATTTCCACTAAGATCAGAGACAAGATACATGTTCTCACCATTTCTGTTCAATTAGTGCAAGATTCTTTCATACTACATTATTTTCCATTAATGGAATATTCCATGTATGGAATATCTAAAGTTATTTAAGACATATTTTTGGAGCTGGTTGTGGTTGTTCACCTCTGTAATCCCAGCAGTTAGAAGGCTGATATAGGGGGATTGTCACATATCCTGGGCTATATAATAACGTTTTGTTAATACAAAGAAACAAAACATTAAAAACATCAAAGATTTCTCTTTGATTTCTATTTCACAAATATGTTTGGATTCCCAACAATGAGTGGGACACAGAATAAACTTACTTTTAGAGAGTAAAGTCTCTTTTAGGGTTAAACCCAATAGTAGCAGAAAGTCATAACTGTTACTTCTCTCTGGTTTCTGTAGACTTTTGCTCCTTTGCTCCACATTCGTAATCAGTGACTAACTTATAGATTGCATCAATTTAGATGTTAAAACTGATTTTCATGATTCTAATACATGTAACAATTAGGTGATTGGATGGAATTTCATTTTATAATCATCAATTATCAATGTGAATGAAATCTCTAATGTTTGTTGAGTGTTCCAGTCACTGATATGAGAGTTTTACAATCATGGTTTCATTTATGCTCAAAGAAACCCTAGAAGCACAAGTTTAGTAATTAGTATGAGGACAGATGTGTCAGTGATGGATGCAAGGCTCAGGCTTTGGGAGCCCAGAGATTTAGCTTGCTACCCTTTATTTTAACACTTTCATCTGTTCAACATACTTAGGAAACTAGGCTTTCATATCATCAAAATTGACAAAGTGACAGTATACTACTGATTCCAGTAAATACTTTCAGAACAGATTATGCTAAAGCTCAAGTAAAGACAGTGTAATACAGCCATCCCTGGCAAGCGGCTTGTAAGGCTGCTATAAGATGTGTGCCTTGAGGCTCATGGGATCAAATTACTCACTTTAAGTTCAGGGATTCAATGGTTTGGTTCTCTTTTCTTCTTCAGTATTATTAACTTTATAAACTTTGCCATGTGTTTAATTCTACTTTATCTTTGTATTACATTTCAAGAGGTAGATCCTAGTAAACTTTGCCTTCATATCCTACAATGTTCAAAGAAAGAAGACATTGCTAGCTCTGAATACTGAGGAGCTGCTTTAATCCACAAATCTGAGACTGACACACTTCACATCAGTTTAAAAGATCATATTTATGACACAATTTTCTGCCACAATGGCCAAAGTACCACTGAACAATGATTTGCACTTAAATAACAACCGCCAGATTTAAAATCAACGGCATTATCATTGTGAGCGCAGGTTACGTGTGGCGGTGTTCTCACATATACCAGTGGCCGCATAAGGAAGTCAGAAGACAGCACTGTGGAGTAGTTTCCTCCTTCCGTCTTTGTGCGGCTTCCAGAAGTCAAGCTCAGACTGTCAGGTCTCCAGGCAAGAATTTTACCCACTAGGCCATTTTGCCAGCTTGGCTGGCCGCTGATGAACTATAAACAAAAAAAAAAGAATATTATTTTCCTGTAACCAAGGCCAAAATCGCTATTTTCTTATCATTCAGTTATCATTTAAAATTTTAAATGCTTGAACCTTCATATAATAATTGCCTTTATTTTATTTTCTTCTTGAAATTTTAATTAGAGATTCTTAGAATAAAAATAATTTACATTAAAACATGGGTAATATACAGTTCCATGGGAGTTTTATAATATCTTTCTACAGATTTGTAACACAGGCGTATTACTAGCCAAAACATACGTCCTGTGAAAGGAAAGCTACCCAGTGTAACCCCAGGTCATGAAATATTAAATACAGCTCCCAGTGTTATGTTGACTCAGGAGAGCTGAAGCACGGAATGAAACTTTAAAATTATGATGTCATTTTAATCATTAATTTATCAAAATGTATTAAGAACTAGATATAATTTTAGTATAGTTATTTAAGAACAGTAATCATATGGATATTCTGTTAAATTTATCAACAAACTCAACAAATTAAATACTAAAATTGGAAAAGAAATAACAATGAGATGACAGTGTTGAAGTACTAAGTGATAAGTAGCAATAGTTCACACTTGACATATTATAACTGACTGGAACACGTAAAAATATTTCATAGACATTCAATACAACATTTTTCTGTCTTTCATGCTTGCTGAGATATGCATTTTATTGACTCTTATAGCACTAAATGACAATTTGAAAAACTTGGACGAGCAATCAAATTTGTATTACTGTCTGGTTCATGTTAAGGTGCATGGTCTTGCTAATCTGGTAGACAGAATGCCCTGATATGGAGAATAGACAACTCTGCCTATTCTGATTCACATCTTCTGTTAAACACTTTCCATTTCTTCCAGCAAACAATGCAGTACAGACTCATCTCCTGTAGCATCTTATACTTCCTCTTCATTCTTTTGTTTTGGATTACTACTCTCCATTTTCCCTCCCCATTTCTCCTTCCATAAATGGCTACACTTTATATTAAAATGCTAAAAGTTCTGAATAGTCTGTAGTCCAAGATTTTCTCTCTTAATTGCTTATAATAGGAGATCTAGATTGCCATGAAATATATATATAATATATTAACTATATAATATATAAACATACATTTATACATATAAACATGCATTTAATATATATTAATATATGTAAATATATATTTCATGGCAATATATATGATATGTATATGACATCTGAGTACAATATATTTAAGAATAGTAATATGAAATTTAATTAAGCTGTCTTCTACTTTTTGCATTAAACATTTTAAAAAAATGTTTCTTTCCCTCCTCCCTTCTCTCCTTTCTTTCCTTTTCTCCTTTAATATTTATTTTCTTTCTTTCTCATTTCTATTTTTCTCTTTTATTTTTTTTTCTGTGCCTATCAGTGATATATTAAAAAAAAATCCACATCCTATCAAATACATGGGTTTGCTCTTAATAACACTTACTATTAAGTGTTTTGGTGTAGTTATGTTGAAAGAAAATTCTTAGAAGTTAGGTTAACTGTGCCATGTGCCAGACTGTGAATCAGAACTCCTGTGGAAGAAGTGAAGACTGCAGATGTGTGGTATCAGTAAACCTGCCATCACCAATGATGAATGATTCACATTGAAGCTTCAATACTCAAAGGTTATCAGAAATATGAAGACAGCACTGGCTTAACTTTAGGCTCTCATTTTCTTAAAAGTTTAAAATGACAGACGTTTATTTTTATAATCCATGTGAAGGCACTTTGACGAAAAACAGAAATCAGATGTGTTCTCTGCTCCCAGGAATGTTTAGAGCTAGGTGTAGACAACCTTGGCAGAATTGCATGGTGTCCAGAGTTCTGTCCTCAACACTCATGCAAATTCCAGTCATAGTAATGCTGTCTTGCCAGGAAGCCTCACACATTTACCTACCTCAGATGCCAATGGAAGATGCTGTCTCAAATAAAAACAGATACTGACATATTAACACCGAAACACCCCATACACAAACTACAGATTTTCACAGAAAGGAAACTTATTTGGAGTGTTCAGAGGCTCTTCCACATGTTGTGACTCTGTGCCTCAGTTCCTATTTTAGTAGCACATTGCTTCTTGAACTATTACAATAGTCTCCAAACTTATCTTCTTTCCTATTTTACCAATAAAGAATATATATTACACATGCACATTTATGCACACATGTACACCCATGTGCATACATACTCACACGTACACATTAAAATGCAACTATAATAAATAATTCACAAACACAAAGTAACCAATAGGATATGAGAGAATTAGCAGTGAGATAAGCAATTTTTAAAACTTTTTTCAAAGGCAAGGTATCTTACTAAAATAATAACAATAAGGTAAAAGTTATTTTTAAAAGAGTATCAGAGCTGTTATTACTGAAATAGTCAACTAACACAAAGCTGGGCCTACAGAAGCTATGCCTAGTGTCCTTGAGACACTGTGAAATATGGTCTGTGAAGTATGGATTTAATAGACACACAGTTTAGAAAAGCAGGTTATGTGAATGTAGGTCACACGGCACTCAGAAACTTTTCAAGCAAAAAGAATTCATTTACAAAGCATTTAAACTGAGTCTTCCTAAGGAAACTTGGTAGAGATAATTTTCAGAGACAGTGTAGTACTGTTGAAGTAGTTGTTTGGAGAATAAGCTTCAGTTTCCAGAAGAACAAATTTGGAGGAAAGTTTAAAACAGAGAAAACCACATGAACTGAGTTGAAGTTTGTAGAATGGAATGAGGGAAGGCTAGCTTATGCTCAGAGATATGGCATCTAATATAGTAGCTGTTAAAAACTCAATAGATGGATTCAAACTGATACAGTCTGAACAAAGTTCAAAACATAATGTCTCTACATCATTGTTGCAATACAGGCTTAATAGTCACATGTAGCTTCTGTACAGGGCAGGGGATTTTTGTTGTTGCACTGGACACTACTGCCTTCAACACAGGAACTCAAAGAACAAAATTACTCATGTTGAAGATGCATAAGAAGTTTGTGGGGACCTTATGAATTACTAGGGTCATGTTAAGATCATAGTTTTTGTCCTTTCAATTGTAGTGTGTCACAGAAACTTCCAAACAGAATGATGTAATGGCAGCTATATACTATAAATACAACTAGAGATAAGTACATAGTGTGAGCTCTTAAATTGCAAAAGAGGTGGGGCCTGAATTTGTAATATTGTAATATTTGTACTGTAATAGCTCAAGAAGCAGTGTACTAACTAAAATAAGAACTGGAGCAGCAAGGAAAAATCATGTGTTGAAGGGCTTCACAACCCTCCAATTCATAGTCTCCGATCTGTAAAAGTCTAATACCCTTTCCAGTCAGTACATGTCTGCATGAATAAACACTCATCAACCCTTCAGAGGATGTAATTGAATAACAAACACCTGTGTCAATCTGCAGTCTCACAAATCATAAAAGGTTTTTTATTTTTAAAATGGTTTTTGACAAAGATCCCAGAAGGTATTTTGTGATGTTGGTTAGATATGTAAAATACAACAAAAAGGCAGCTTAAATAATTATAAAATTTCAGTGGATGCTGGGATATTTCATAAGACAGTAATCATTTAATGTCAATTACAACATCAGTTAGATGATATGTTTCTGTGAGCATCTAGGTCCCACTTATAGTTAGCTTCCTCTTTTGGCATCCTAATAATATCTTTCCATATTTCTCTTCACAGATTTAACAAGTAGTTTAGTCATTAAATATACTCCCATTACATGTCAAATTTAAACCAATAGTGGTGTTTGTATTTCATGGAAGCAAATGAACAATGATAACAATAATGTGTATATGAAGAATGGAATTCTGCGCCTGGCATTCTTGATCATAGATTTCAGAATTAAAATTTTATCTATTTCCCCTAAATATTATAACTTATTTCTAATATTTGCATTCCAGTTTTCAAATCATCAAAGTAGTCATTTTATGTGAAAGAAAGTTTTTCTACCATCTTTTTCTGTAGAGGAATGTTTAATCTTTTAATCTAGTAGCATGGGTGCTCTAGGGTAGAAAGAATGTTGGAGCACGCCTCTAATCCCAACCCAGAAGTACAGGGTGAGCAAATCTCCAAATCAGAAGCAAGTAGAAGCAAGGGAGAAAATAGAGACAGGAAGCAAAGCTCAGAAGGAGTCAAGTGTCAGACAGGAAGAATGACGATGAATCAGAATAAACAGCAGGCAAAATGATGAGTCATAGGAAGAATTAAAAGAGTGACAACTCTCACAATATAAAAGCAGGCTCTCAGTTCAAAATGACAGTCAGTCTGAGAGAGACGCACACAGAGGCAGTTCACTAGAAAGACAGTGAGTTTGGGAGAGTCAGCTAACAGTGAGAGTCAGTTTGAAGCTTAGCAAGGCTAAGTCAGAGAAGTTGTGGGAGTCAATCCAGTCAGCCAGAGACAGAAGAGTTCAGTTAGAAACAGTCAGCCAGTTCAGAAGATCAGTTTGAACCAGTCAGCATGGAGAAGAGTGTGAGCCAGAAGAGCGAATAAGTAGAATTAGCCATACAGAGGAGTCAATTGAGTTCAGTACAGTTCTGAGTTTAGAAGGAGCTAATCAGAGTGAGGTAGTCAGCAGTAAGTCTTAGAGACTGAAACATTCTAGGCTTGAAGATTAGATTGTAAGGAGGCTGAAATCCTCTGAGGACAGGGGTTGAATTAGCCAAACATAATCTGTCTTTAGTCTTTTGACCTGAATCTATGGCTACAATTTTCATATATATATATATATATATATATATATATATATATATATACACACACACACACACACACACACACTTTTTTCATATATATATACGCAAACATACACATATATACATATATATGTATATATACATATGCTACATTTTAAACACATATATAAGGCTATATGTACATAAAATATATATCCATATATGTGTGTAATTAGAACTTTTTACATTGATTAATTTTTAACTTTGAATTTATGCTTATGATTAATTCCAATATATGTTTATTCTGACTTCAAAATTTTACCATGTTTTATAATGTAGAAAAAATGTAGACCAGCTTATTGTCCATCTTTTTACTTAATATTTATATCTTCTATTTCTGTGAATTTTTGTTCTTTTTCTAAAAGCTTTATTTTATCATCTTTAATTTTGATTATAACTGTGTATTTCTATGTATATATGAGTGCACAGGGCCTTAGAATTTAATAGAGGATACTGGAATCCCTAGAGTGGTACTAAGGTATTTGCAGACTATACAAAGTACAAAGTACAGGTTTTCTGCAAAAGCCATATGTGCTCTTAAAATACTAAGGCATTTTTCCAACTCCTGTCTCTTTACTATGAAAATGTCTATTTCCTCTTCTAAAAGTATTTATTATTTTTTAAATCTTATTATTTAAGAATTTTATGCATGCTTATGTTATGGTCAAATAGATGCCCATTCCCTCATCTCCAATTCTATCCTATGCTTCCCAAGCATTTTCCCTCCCAACTTTATGTGTTATGTTCACATACTCACTGAGTCCACTTAATGCTACTAGTATGTACTTAGGTGTTGGACCATCAACTAGACCACATGCCTGAAAAAGACTGCCTCTCCTTCCCTCAACCATCATCAATTGCCAATACCTCATTAGATTGGAATGGAACTACTTGAGGGCCTTCCCAATTCACTCTGAGATTTGGCAAGCTTTATCTTGCCCATTCATTCATTGTGAGTTACTATATGCAATAGCCCTGTTTGGTGACAATTGTTGGGCTGTGGATGTCCACTACCTTTGGCTCTGATGACCATTCTTCCTTCTTCTCCACCTTGACCCCTGGGCTTGTAGGTGGGGTATGATGTCCCATTTCTATTGTCTCTTATTCTCTGCCTGTTGAACTTTTGTGAGTCTTTGTATTAATTTCCACCTACTGAAAAACAAGAAGCTTCTATGATGTTGGTAGAGATGCACAAATCTACAGATTGTGCAATTCCTAGGCATCATACAGTCCAGATTTTCCTTTTATGATCTTTTTTTGAATTATATTTTTAATTTGCTTATAAACTAGATTTTAAAGCTTCTTTCTACATCCTTCATTTTAACCTCCTACCCTTTCCTCCTCTCCTCTCCTCTCCTCTCCTCTCTTCTCCTCACTTCTCTCTTCTCCTTTTCCTATTCTCCTCCCTTGCTCTCATTCTTACTTAAAGCATTACTCTAAAAGATTGTCCCAACCCTGCATTTTATAGCACACCTATTCTGTTCTCACCATGGTTCCATCTTGTTTTCTCATATACAACCCGTTTTCTTAAGCCCTTCTCTCTTCCCTGCTCCACCATCTCCATCACTTTACTGCCAGCTTGAATCTTTCTTCTTCTGGTATTCCTCGTTCTCTTCATTTCCCCTTTATTCCACTGCCCCGTTCCTTGATTGAATCCCCTTCCATGGATCATTTTTAGTTTCCTAACTTTCATATGTACTCCACGAAAAAGAAGATATGAAGCTAGGACCCTTCACTTTATTGCAGTGAAGTCTTCTACTGAAATCAGGGCTCACTGAATAGACTAGTAGAAGCATCTGTTTCCCCCTGGAATCCTGTCACTTGTCTCCCAAGCATTGCTGTAACTGGCAGCCACTACACCTGCCTGGCATTTGCCTTGTGGCCTGGGAATCTGAGCTTTACTGCTCAGACTTGCAAGGTGAATGCTAGGTCCACCAAGCAAGTTCTTCTCAGCCTGCAATTGCTTCAATTGTAATATTTATTTTTTCTCTTACTATTTAGAAACACAATAAATTTGAGTAAAAATACAAATTTTAAGAAGTCCACATATTTGTTTGATATTTACATATTTCCCATAAAATATTTCATGTCCGTGATATACATCTTTTCAAAATTTAAGGTAAAGGAAAAGTGATCAACATTACATTAGAAATAATTAAGCTCAGAAAAATTATTTTTATGGTCTTGACTTCTAATTTACTGCTTAGATGACAGCAAAACAGATTATAGTGAGATTTACAACCACAGCTTAGATCCATCATGACATTCAGAAGTTCTGAAGGGCACAGGATGACTAAAGCTACAGTCTTCTGGCTATTTTAAAAGATTTATTTTTTTTGTAACCACTGTTGTTAGCAGTGCTTGTATGTGTACTTTACCATGCATTTTACAGTCTGATCTGACATGCTCTTTTCAGAAAGCAATAGCAACAGAAAAGGAACAGCAGTAGTAAGGGATTTACCACTGAGTGCTTGTTGTAGACTCCCCATTTAATCATCAAGCTGATCTGTAGTATTGCAATTGTCACTTTTGCAAGACAAACACCTCAGAGACAGAGGAGCAGCCACATTTCCTGTTCAGGTCACACAAGCACTGCATCATGGGCGATATCTAACACAAATACGTCTGACTCCAAAGTGCTTACTTTATGTTTCACAGTATTTGACTCCCTGAGCTATGATATTTTCCAATATCATTTTTATGACTTACAAATATTCAAATCCTGAGTCAGTAAGGTTTCTCAGGAGGGAAATACACTTGCCACTAAGACTGACAACTTGAAGTTAATCCCAGGTCTCAAGACCTTTACATGTATCCTGTAATGCATACATGTTCATTCTTACGCACTTACACATAAACACACACACAAAGAAATCTAAGAAAGATAATACTCATACCTATTATGAGATGTTAATTTGACATGGAACTCAAAATGTCCTGACAAAATAGAAGTTATTGTTGCTGTCAGAGTCCTGATTACAAAGTTTACTTAGGTGTTAATATGATTTCTATAGGGAGATTTGCTGCCCTGTTAGCATGAGCCTAGTTTTGCACATTTGTTGCTCCTAAAGCTGAGGTTTAGAAACCTCACAATATAGCTATATAAATTTATTCCTATATATGACATATATGGCATATCTTTTCTATCATTTCTGGCTTATCAAACTGTTTTCACCATCAGAATGTCTCTTCTGGATATCTATTCTCATTATAACTAAGATAAATAAATTATATAATGTGAAATATCAAAAATATTTGCAGCATCATAATTGTTTGAATGCTCAACACCATGAGAACATAAAGTTTACTGCCATTTTATAGTTAGATTCATGGTTGACAATATTTTTGTAGATTATCTTTCTAATCTACAGTGATTTTTATTCCCAAATTTATTTGTTTTCTGTATACCTTTGGAATAGAAGAAAACTTGTGGCTAACAGAGTAAACTGAAATAAAAAAATACATTATAGTTGAACATAATCAATATTTGGAAGTCAAATATTTTTTATAGATTATAAGTTTCCTAGTGCATCCCTGGCAGGGTGATTTTCTTCTTCTTTTTCTTCTTCTTTTTCTTCTTCTTTTTCTTCTTCTTGTTCTTCTTCTTCTTGTTCTTGTTCTTCTTCTTCTTCTTCTTCTTGTTCTTGTTCTTCTTCTTCTTCTTCTTCTTCTTCTTCTTCTTCTTCTTCTTCTTCTTCTTCTTCTTCTTCTTCTTCTTCTTCTTCCTCTTCTTCCTCTTCTTCCTCTTCTTCCTCTTCTTCCTCTTCGTCCTCTTTGTCCTCTTCTTCCTCTTCTTCTTTTTTTTTTTTCAGTCTTACAGTCTCATTTATCATTTACTCAGGTATCCCCAGGTCTCCACGCTGGATCCACTCTGATTCCCATGAACAGCATTTCTCTGCCTCAGGGGGAAGATGATTATGGATACCAGTGTTTGGAAGGCAAAGACTGTGCTAGCTTCTTCTGCTGCTTTGAAGATTGCAGGACGGGTTCCTGGAGGGAAGGACGGATTCACATACGCATCGCCAAAATTGATTCCTACTCCAGAATCTTTTTCCCAACAGCATTTGCCTTGTTCAATCTGGTTTACTGGGTTGGATATCTTTACTTATAAGTAATACTAATAGGCAAAAATCATAAAAGTCTGGCTTAGTCCAATATAATTAGTTGTATTCCAGTAACAAGAAGCTTAAACTTAAAATGAAAGACTCCATTGGTTAAAATATGAATGATACAATTATAAGATTAGGGCTTTCATAGATGAATAAGCAAGAGGTTTTCAGGTTAATTTATCTAAGTAGACATGAAATTGACAAATATAGCACATTGAAATCATAACATATTTTTACTTTTATTTTCTTTATTTTTTTGTATACTATTAATATTGGAGCTTAATAATTCTGTGAACATATTTTGAAAATGAAATAATTTTAATACATATTTTATTTAAATATACCTATTGCTTATAATGAAAGTTTAATGCCTAATATTAAAGTATTATTTGCCTAGATTAGCCATTAATTTAAATTTATTTCTTGCATTTTATTTGCCCTGTTTTGGATATAGTATTTTTTTTTTAAAAAAGCAAAGCCATGCCTTTCTAGGATTTATTTCCAAGATATGTTACTCCCAAGAAGAAAATAAGATGTGTATTAATTCATTTTAAAATAATTTCTCTTGTGAACTGACGATTTGTAATTGTATACCTTTATGGATTTATATAATAAAAAAGTAGTGTCATGTCTTATGTTTCAAATGTAAAATAATTAAATCAACCTATTTGGCAATTATAGTTTCTAAGATGGCCAATTTTTACCTGAATTTCAGTCTATTTCTTGCTCAACTGTTTAGCAGAATTCAAACCACATCGAATCTGAGGATTTTCAAACATGGATAGAAAACACTAAAGTCACTTTTAGTTTTGTTTGTAATGCAAGGTGAAAAAAATCAAACTTACTTTCTGCCTTGTAGGATTTATGAGGTATAAAAAGTTATCAGTAAAATGTTAAAATGTACCAACAATGAAATCAAGTAGGAAATGTTCTGTCTTATCTTTATGTGTTACAAGAGAGTGTCACCAGTTCAAAAAAGCATTGAGTAAAAGTGCTTGATTTAACAGTGCTTTAAAGATCATCTGGAAAACTAAATTGCAGGTTGTCTTTAGGATGTTGACTTAAATACACACTATTGACATCTTATAGAGCAGATACATTTGGGGGAATCTTGTCAAAAATTATTTATCTACACATATTTTTGAGAGCTGAGCTTTACAACTGTATTATAATTACTGTGTTCTCTCTTCTAGATATGTAGGAAGCCTCAAAATTCATTTACAGATGGTATTCGTGAGGTGCAACTGTAATGAGCTTGAATAAGGGCATCTCAAAAATCCCTACAATGAGGAGAAGAGTCTAGAGAGTCTCACTGTAGGTAAAACATTATCACAATTGACAATGCTACAGCTGTGAGCCCAGGCTGCAGCTTGGAGATAAGCAATAGGAATCTTCACTTTGGGTCTGTTGAGATGTCTCAGCAAACGAGAGGAGCAGATGCTCTTGCAGAGGACCGAGGTTCAGTTCTCAGTATCCATATGGCAGTACAGAACGATTTGTAATGCACGGAATCTGAAGCCCTCTCCTGGCCTCTGCTGAGACTGCATGCATGAGTTGTATATGTATTCGTGCAGGCAAACACTCATATAAAAATAAAAATACAAATCTTAAAAAGAAAGAAATTGTCACTATTGACAGCAGTTATCACAACGAAAGGTTTTATGAGCAAGGGCATGTTGAGTTTGAAGAGAAGACTGCCAAGTAGGTGTTTGACGCACATGCTTTTATTTCAATAATTGTTCCACCTGGTGAGGCAGTTTCTGGGTGAAGCTTTGAGTGTATTAAAATGTATGTTCCCTGGCTAAATATAACCCTTTCATATTTCTTGTAAACCTCAGAAAAATAAACAGGATTTGATGGACAATGAAATAGTGACATTTTTTAAAAAAAAACAAAGAGCCAAATAGAATGTTGGCTGTGTGTGTATTAATTTTTAGATCTCCTATGCATTATGTTGACAACATTGGATATTGGTGGATGTAAATAACATGAGCATTCCTTTAAAGGATAAATGAAGTATGGCATATCCGTTAAGGCATAACATGCTTCACTATATTTTTTATGGCTAGTTCCATATTTGTAGTGATGTTAAAGGTGTTTAATTTAGGGGCTCTTTTAATTGTATCTCAGCATGATTACATGTTAAAATTCCTTTAAATGCTTGATATAAGTACCCTTTATTTCCTCATTGCTGTTTTATTAACTAGACTTTAAATGTTGACAATATTAAAGTGAAATAAAATTGTTAAAAATATTATGTTTTTTATGTATATTCCTTGTATATATCATCAAATTAGCACTTTGTTTCAAAGCCAGTGGTATTTTATTTATATATAAAGATCAGAAAAGAAGCCATGGAAACCTAATTATTTCTAAACCTAGAAACAAAAAGATAAAGTTTTATTTATATTTATTTTAAGGAATCATAGAGTTTATTTTTAAGGGAGTAAAATCCAATTCTTTGTTTTATTTTTATTTCAAGTTTAAAGTGAATAATGATGAACCGTTTATACAAAATATAACTTCTTTTTCTAGGTGAATTAAAAAATAATTTATTAGATTCATATGGACATTATTTTTTTGCGCACACGGGAAAATAATTTTTAATACTAACATAAACCATAAATACAATCACTAGAAATGACAAGTAATTGTCAAACAGAAAGACATAAGACAGTTTGAAAGGATGTTAATTCATTTAGACTCAGTTTCTCATTACACAACCAGGATTTAAAATGTTTGAGAAGCAGTATTTTATCCACCTAGATAAACCAGCATAGTAGCATTTTACACATCCTGGAATTGCAGCCTAAGAGGTTTTTCTCTATGTACTCTTTTGTTTCCAGAACATTAGTTTGAACTGAAATGTGCCCCTCACAGGTTTGAATGAAGATAAAAGAACTGCTTTTCATTTGCTAGCAAAGACTGGTCATTTGGAATGACCTCAGGACTAAGGTGTGTTTTCTGACATTTTAAAGTGTCATGCCCACACCATCCTGCAATTGAAACAAAATGCTGGTAATTTGGAACACAATGGCAGTTGAGTTTAATGCTTACACAGTAGGATTCCAAGAAGCTGAATATTTTGTGTGTGAAATGTAAAGAAAAATAGTTTGAAGAAATTATTTCTGATTTCTAGTTGAACAAATGCTAAATATCTTAAAATGGCTATTACACAACTTCACCCCCACACCCCCATAGAATCATGAGATAACTGTAAGTTGGGTTTCCTATTACAAAAAATATGGCAATGATGAAAGTAAGCACTGTTGCAGAAGTTTGATAAGTGTGTATACAGGTATAGACACAAATACAAATCATATAAATACACGTATAAACACATATTTGCTGCTTCCCTTTTTATTCTTTTACTGGTTGTTAGTTTTAAATTTACTGATACCATTTAATGTCATTTCCTTGTATAATCAAAGTATAGATTGGAATTAGTCGAGATGTATTTACTTTAGATACATTTACAGAGGGAGGAACTTCGTGTGCAAGGCCTGTTTGTTCGTTTGATTCTGAAACATTGGCAGGAATGCAACCGTCAATGTTGTGTGCTCTGAAAGGAAAACAAATCATCCATTTTATCAGTGAATGAAGGTATCAGAATACAGGAACATAGTGAAAGGAAATTTTTTGCTTATTTACCCAAATATGCATTCTTTTATTCTGGCTGATGACTTTTAAAATTTTATTCATAAAATATCTCTTTAACTTTAAAATGTATTCAATGAATTCTCTAATATTTCCATCAAAACTTCATTATTTAGATTAGTTGGAGAATTTTACCCTCTGCCCCCTGAATTTTCGGATTTTAACTACTATTTCATTCTAAAGCAATTTGAAATTATAGGGATTTAACTTAAATAAGTTTAATTTTACATTAATTTAATTTATCTTTTAGAATGATTAATTTCATTTAAGGTTAATGAACAATATAGTGAGATATTTGAGTACAGAAGAGCCATTATTAAAATTACAGAGCTTTTATGTTATGAGTATGCATGAATATTGGGGACAGAAAGTTAATGAAGTACAGTCTAGGACCAGTTGATGGAGATCACATCGCTGATGTCAGTTATCAGTGGTGAGAGGATAGTTAACATGGGATATAAGAGCAAAAGGCTAGGATATTGGTTTTTAAATAATAAACAAAATAAAGAGATATAGAGTGTTTGGGGGCCTTGACATGTAGATTTTAAATTCATTACTTGCATGTTTGTGAACAAGCACTAAAAGAAATTCTGGATGTTCTACAGTCTTGTTCACCATTACACTTTAGTCCCATTTTAATTTATATGAGCTATGTTTTTGTCTCATTATGGATGGAGAGAAAGGATTATTTCTCAAAATATGAATGAAAGGTGATCTGCCCACATAATTATTTTTATAAAATTTTATAATTTTTTCCCAAATATCACTTCTTTACAATCAAGAAATAACTCCCCCAAAAAACAAACAAACAGAGCAAACAAACACTTGGACCAAAAAATGAAAATTTATTGTGTGTCGGATGGTATAGTGGCCACTTCATAAACATGGTAACCTAATTTGGGATTCTAGTGGTCTTGTAAAATAGCAAGACAGAGCCAGGCAGAACCCTAAAGATCATTGGCTAGTCAGTATGTTCAGTGAGCTAAGCCCAGTGCAAACGGTGAGATGGAAACCTATAGAGCAATAGGCCTCTGTGAAAGCTAGGAAAGTTCTATATTCCAGGGGTCTATATGAAGTAATCACATTCAGAGACATGTGTGTTCAGAATGGAATGTAGAAAGAATGTTAGTAATATTGGTACACACTTTTAATCCCAATATTCAGAAAGCAGTAGTGGGTGCACACCTATAATCCCTAAGACAGAAACAAAGTATGGAAGCAGACACAGGAAGCAGAGATCAGGAGTCAGTGTCACACAGAAAGTAATGTGTGAGATGAGTCAGAGTGAAGGGCAGGGCTACTGACAAATCAGAGGAAGAGTTAGCAGAATGTATCAGAGTGAGGATACTCCCAGCTATCAGCTCAGGTCAATCAGTTACAGCAGGTAGCATGAGTCAAGCAATCTGAAGCAGATAGACAAGAGACAAGACACAGAGACAATGAAATGATCTCAGTGAGGAGCATAGACTGACTTAAGCAGTATGGAGCAATGAGAGGTCAGGAAGAGACACAGAGACAAAGAGGCAGCTCAGCAGAAGAAATCAGTGTCAACTGGGAGGAGTGAATTAGTTTGAAGCTGAACTGAGCGGTTCAGTCTGAGGCAATCAGAGAATCCATCAGAGTAAGCCAGACTCAGAAGGGTTCAGTCAGAAACAGTAAGCCAGTCCAGAAAGTCAGTTTGAACAGTCAGCTTGGAGAAGAGTTTGAGACAGATGCTGAGAGAGTTGAACACAAGGATCAGAGTTCAGAAGGAGCTAGTCATAGTGGCTTAGTCAGTAGTGGGTCTCAGAGGCTTAAAACTAGATGGTAGGGAGGCTGAAATGCTTCAGGTCTCTCTTACTAGGACTGGTGATTGAATTAAACAAAAGAACAAACAGCTTTTTGTTCAAAATCAAAGTCTTCATCTGGCATGAATCTATGGCTACATCTGAAGTCCAATAATTATCTACAGAGACCAATCTAGAAAACACCTGAGAAGACATCTTGCCTCTCTCTATATATATTTACATGCGTGTAAGTACAGATATATGAAACATGCATACATCACATACACATCCAATTTCATACAGACAAACACACATAAACACATACAATTTTTTAATGTAAACAAACCATTATTGGTTTGACTAATCCAGGAAGTTGATCTTTTCTAATTTTTGACCCTCAAAAAACTTCTGGTTAGTTGTCACAAGAAAGAAGTAAATTTTTCATCATCAAGCAGAGAAGCTTACAAGGACTTGTTGAGTCTGAGAATAAGAAAGATTGTGATAACTGGAAAACAGGTAGAAAAAGAAGATTATGTTCACATTATAAAACTGAATTTTCTTTTTAAAAAAAAAAAGCAGTTTGTATCTTGATAAGTCGCTGTAATAACAGTTATTTGCATCCATTAAGCGTGCACAGCCACTTCACATAATAAAGTTTCAGGCTCGTGATTACAGTGACTTTTGTTTTGTTCTGCTTCTGCCTCCTCATTTTTCGAACATTTCACAAAAACTTGCAATTTTTGAAAACATTCTGTACTGTCCTGTCTCTACATTTAAAGGAAATCCAGTAACTTTTTATGGCACAAAGAGTTCTGGATTACACTGTCTTCAAACCTCCTTTTTGACAGACATAAACATTATGTTTGTGGATGATTTTCAATGGTGAACATGTATTTCTGGATTATTCTAATAATTGATAATTTGATTTGAATCAAAACTTCCTAGACGAATCCAAAGGAAGGAAAGAGAGTGGAGGTTTCTTGGGTATCTTCTGCGTGCCTGACCTTTACTGAGTCTTATGTTAGTATTTCAATATTCAAGGAAAGGAGATCTGTTGCACTATGAGAAAACAGAGGTTCAGAAAAGGAGCTCAATTCTCGAAGTAAAATTGAATTCTGAAAGTAAAACTGAGTCTGGGTACCTCTTCTCACATAGACTATCTCCTAATGATACAGAGTCACCCTCATCAGTGATTGTGCAGTTTCTCACAGCTGAACATGTTGCTTTCACAAAACTCAAAAAAGAAGTTGGTTCTAGAAAGAGACAGCTCTTTTCATTCTGTTCAAAGGGTAAAATCAACATCCTGAACTACTCACTGAGAGCATAAAAGCATCTTTGTTATTCCCTCCTTGTTATTTCCAAAGTGCATTTTGTTTCAGCTGAAATTCATGTATAGGGAATAAGCTTTCAGAAAAATCACTTATCTGGAGTGGTAGCACTTGCCTTGAATCTGAGCCTTAGACGGTTTGTAACAAAGTCATCACAAGGTTGAAGGAAACTGGGCTACCCAAGGAGACTCTGTAGTAACATAAACAAAACAAACAAACCATCAAACAAAACCCCAAAATACTACGATACAAAAACAAAATATACAAGGTTTTTGGAAAAGGCACTATAAACTTCAGGCTACCAGGTTTCTTAGGATATATACGCCCTTTCATTTACCTATCACCTGGAGCTGCAATTCAGCTGTCATGAGCGTACAACTGACACACCAAAATCAAGTAGACCAGACAACTAGGATATTATTATTACCTCTATCAACTTATAGAAAAAGTTTGCCAAACCCATTCCATAATAGATTTACAGTCTGAATTAGAAAGCACCATATCTAAAATATACTTTTTAAAACTTTTCTTAAATTTTAAACATTCAAAAGTAAAGATCTTGTTTCCTATACACTAATGCAACAGATTTGATTTTTCTCCCTTGCTCTTCAACTCATTTTACAAACACTTATTAATCACTTTTACACCTTTTTGAAAATGTCTGTACATTAACATATTTGTCTGTCTCATTAATAAAAATAGTTGATTCACTAAAATTATTTCATTGCTACTTGGCCTATATAAAGTAGGATAATTTAGAGGTGGTCTCAAATCTGCTTTGCCACTGAAGTTAACACAAGATTCCTTAAATAAAACATAAGTGATAATTGTATGTATTAATTTTGCTGATTTCCCTTGTGAGATAACATGAAGTGTTTACTCATTAAAATTGTTTATGTCAATACAAACCCTTGCATTATCATTTTCACAGCACTATACTACAAACATCTATAAATGAGCAACTTCTTTGACATAAATATTTAATTCACATTGCACAATATGCATATCATACTTTCTTACTTCACTCCACCCTGTGTGCTTCAATTAATCCCATTTACATTTCAAATACTCACAAATAGTTCATCAAAAACATGCATTAGGAAAAACTAAGAGACTGTTGGGATCCAGGTTATCCAGACTATGGACGCTTCAGCTTGACAAGGTTCCTGGGCATCCGCTGTTGGGAACTGGAATTCCTTAACTGCTTTGCCCCTTTCTTATCTTTACTGTACAGTGACATACGTTTTCTCATCAATAATAAGATCTGCATAGCCTAATAGTAATATCAAAATTAATCTCTGAGCTGGCCACTGTGGGCTGGAATGAAACACAGCCATGCTATTCAGAAGTAAATTGTAATCACATCCGGACTTCCAAGTCCTGGAACGTGAGAGCAACCCAGGTTTATTGCAAGTGCATCATAAAGCTATTCCTGGAGTAAACGCTGATCTTCGCAGGAAGAAATAAGCCTTAATAGATAGAAGCCAGAGAGCTTAGTTAGAAAGTTAGTGCACCTGGAAAGACAAGCAGACAATTAACCCTTCACTAACGAAGAATGTAGGAAGCCTGCACCAACTTAAAAGTAAACATTCCCAGGACTTAAAGAGAGAAATAAGCTTCAACCTAGCCAGGCCACCAGATAAGACTAGAAATTTAGAGCTTTGACCCAGAAAAATAAATACATACCAAGGAACTAAAAAACCATAAAATCCTCCGTTGGCGCCTTCATGGCACCCTGAACTATCTGTGCAAGGCAAATGGCAATCAGCAGTGACATCCCTACCATCCACTAATTAATCATTGTATCATTTACTCTTTGGTGATAACTGAGTAACTTTGAAGCCTGCAGTTGTAAAGAGGAGAGACACCTTTCCCATTGGTTCTTGTTTGAGATATGCCTGACACCTGCAACCCTTAGATAAACATTCCTGCAGTGTGCTACTTAAGCTACAGAAAAGTCTTGGTCAGAGGAAGAACGAAGAACAAGAAGAGGAACGAGAGAACGAGATGAGAAGAATGGACGAGGACAATGGACATAGAGACAGAGACAGACAGACAGGAGAGACGAGAGGAATGAACTAACTGAGGAGAATAGATTACAAGGCCTAGAGAGTTGAATTGCTAGCTTAGAGAAACTTTGTTTTATTCCCTTAATGTGCACATTGCTATTTTCTTCAATTTTATTCTTTGCTTTTCTTTATCTTTCTTTAATTTACTATTAAAGAAGTGCTCTTGAGTGTCATAATCACCATAAGACGTATTCTATGTGTCTTATTAAAGAGCATTAAGCTTGCCAACTAAGAGTCCCATAGAAGAGTGAGATACTGCGCTCACTTGTCATAGTTTCGGTTGTTTATCCTCCTTCGTGGAAGCTGAGGAACCCATCGCGGGCACTAGAGCTGGACTCAGACCCCCGCAAGAGACATTCTTAAAGCTAATGCTATTAAGTTAGCTAGTCTGATCCAATGCAGGACTTGGATTTGTGATGCTTTTAGCTTACCTTCAGATCACTTGGCAAAACTTTTTTTTTAGTGGACAAATAATTAAATTCAAAATTACTAAAAATTATAAAGTGTGTAATTTACAAAACTTATTAGGAACTCTAAAAACTACACCTAAGCTTAAAATGTTTAAAAATTAATATTTAGAGTTTATGTCAAAACCAAGGCAAATTCTAAAATAAATCCCCCACTTTTACCCATTTTACCTTGAAGACACTCGTCCTTCATTTCCTTTTTTTATTGTCAATATATTTTTACCTTATTCTTTTACTGAAAATAGATTCTTTTCTCATACAATTTATCCTGATTATAGTTTCTCCTCACTTAACTGTGGAATGGTATGAACCTAGTGTTAGAAGCTCATTTGACAAATAGAACTGGAGCCTTGGAACTTACACACCTTTATGTGTCAGGGAATAGGGTTTACTTTATTTCTCCCACCTTTCCTGACTTTGCTAATCAAGGATGAATAAGGAACATTAGAAAATTTGCACTTATCTCAAAATGCGTTCAGTGTGTTTTCAGGAGAGCCAATGTAGTGCTAAAATTGTGTGGATTACAAGCTCATAATAATTGCACGTTTTAAGAGATATAGAAAAAAATTAGGAAAGCCAAGTAAAGAATTTCCAAAGTCTGGAAACAAGTTAGACAGACATTTGGAACTTAAGACTAAAAGATATAAAGAAGGTAAAGAAGAGCTCAAGAAACAGCTGTGGTTCCTATGTCTTCCATCTATTTAAGACTAACAATTGCTCCTCTCTCTTGGGAGCTTGGCTACAAAGTTCAGATATTGTGAGAGCCAGGTCTCAGGAAGGAGGCTTTCAGCTCAGGTTCATTCTGGTTCTTCCAACCCCTGTGTCCAAAGTGTGTGATATCTTTAGCAATGAGATTTTACCTTCAAGTTCTGGAAGGCAATGAAGTACAATGGCAATGACAATGGCTGGTGGTGTTTTTGGAGGACTCTTGTATTTTCCAGACTAACAACATGGGAAGTTTATCATGCTTGACGTTCAGGTTGTTGTTAGCCAGTCTGTTGTTTGAGAGATAGCAGTATCACCACATGTGACATAATTCCATTTAACACACACACACATGCACACACACACATTTTTTATTTTTGAGTAGGCCTATAAAATGTTTTCATATGGGTTTTCAAGCAACCTTAGTTTTATCCTCCCTACTTAAAGTAAAGTCCAATTTTTCATTCTGAAATTATAGCCAGGATCCATCATGCCTGGCTTTAATCCCGTAATTAGTGAAATTACCTCCTCATTGGTTAAAAATTTCCACCTCTGTGTGTGTGTGTGTGTGTGTGTGTGTGTGTGATAGAGAGAGAGAGAGAGAGAGAGAGAGAGAGAGAGAGAGAGAGAGAGGAAGAGAGAGAGATTCAGAATATCAAAAAGACACTGTACACCTGAATTCACTGGAGAATTAGTGTCACACTATCCAAGTACCTCAAGTGCTGATATAGGACTGATTAGATAAATAAAATGTGAGTAAAATATGAATTGAAATATTATTAGTTCTTTATAACAAGAGAAAATATGATACATGTGAAAACATGGGTGGATTTTGAAGCCAGTATTTAAGGTAATTACACTTCTTGCAAAAAGAAAATCAATGGAAATTCCTACTGATATAATGGAGCTAATGTAATCAAACTTATAGAACTGAAAAATAAAATGGTGGCTGCCATGAGACTCATTTGAAAATATGCTGGAGGTATAGAGCTACATACATTTAAGTCTTGAAAGACACATATTATATATCTTGTTTATTTATTTCTGTTTTTGATTCGTGAGACAGAAGCTTTTAACATAGCTTAGGTTATCCTTGAATTCATGATTGTCTGTATTAGGCCCCTGAAGTTCTGAGATTAAACATATCTGCTCCCTTGTTTAGCTATACACACATACATTTTTAGCACATGTATGTAGATGTGTGTGTATATATGTGTGTGCGTGTGTGTGTGTGTGTGTGTGTGTGTGTGTGTGTGTGTGGATTCTTTCCATACTAGACATAGGTATATGCAATAAAGACAAGCTATTATATTTAGTAAAATTATTAGCTTTGCTGTGTAGCACAAAAGAAAATCAACCTTGCTCTTTTTAAATTTTTCTGCCACACTTTAGATGGAACCTATGTCTTTGTGATTGCTCAACAAGTACAGTCCTTGTGATACACACACCCATTTAAGGAAGTAACTTTTACAAATTGAATGATTAAATTTTTGTTGCTTTTTAATTTGCATAACTGTCAACAAATAACCTAGTCTTTTAGTTTTTTATGTAAAATTGAGAGTAATATATATTTATGATGACTTAAAAAAGCTAGTATTTATGAAAATGTTCAGCATCTTGCAGACACTCAAAATTTCAAGCATCATTTCTGATTTTTACGTGAAGTAAAAAGGTTTATAAAAAAGAAATCTCTGGAAATAGTGACTTTTTTATTCAAACTTTAGTTAAGTCAGCACAAAGGAGCAAGTAGAAATGTTGCTCTGAATTCAGAATCCCAGTTTCTATTGCAGTTGCAACAGTTATTGAATATGTGATAGAGCTATGTAAAGTCTTCAACTGCTCCAAGTCACACCTATTTCTAAGACACAGCATGGTAAGAGTAATGATACATACCCTACAGAAAGTAAAATAGACACTGTACATCGAGTCTTAACAAATACATTCCCATAACAAATACATTCTTTTCTCTAAACAGAAACAAAGAACAATATATATCTCCTAAACATTCTCCAGCCGCTGTGGATAATTCTCAGTTTGTTGAGTGTTCTTCCAACATCCATAAGTCCCAAAGTGCATGTCACAGTACCCATAAAACAAGGAATGGTAGCATCCTCTTGAAATCCCAACATTAGGCAGGTAGACATAGGATGAACAGAAACTCAAAATCATCCACAACAACACTGTTAATTTGCGGTCAGTAAGAACAATAAAGATCCTGTCTCCAAAAGTAAAATCAAACCAATACAAACAAAATACAAATAAAACCTATGAAAACTAGCGATCAGATAACCATAATAACTCACATGGTAAAGGGTTAAACCAGATCCCACAATGTGTTTTTGACCTCCACATGAGTGTGTGTGTGTGTATATATATATATATATATATATATATATATATATATATATATATAGTAAAACTATGTAGTTCATTTCACTTTTAAACATTTAGTTTATATATATACATATACATGTATATATACACATATATATACATATGTATGTGCATATACGTGTATATATGTATATATATAAACTAAATGTTTAAAAATGAAATGACCTGCATGATTTTACAGAATAAGGTTGAGTACATGATCTAGTCTCCATTAACAGCATGTGAGGCAGGGTCTAAGCTCCTTCTTATCAAGTGTTCATCTTTTTCCTTAAGGAATTTATTAGGCTGATGAATGAAAACAGCCTTTACAGCTCTCAGCTCTTGCCCTACCTCCCTTTTATTCTTTCTAGAATTAATACATAAGTTAGAGGTTAAAGAGTGAATTTATGCTACTATGTAAGTGTGATTTAAATCCTAGACTGTTTATTTCAGAATTTCCTGTCTTTGTGGGCTAAAGTCATTTGTGTTTGAATAGCAGAAGTCTAGAAGATTAAAGGAAGAGAATGATAGATAGCACTTTGCATAGTGATTTAATGCTCATCAACAGCAGACTGGCATGCTAGAGGTGTGTACCTCTCAGAAGTTTTATCTTTTACGTTCTGTAATGCTGAGCACTAGTAAGAAAATATGGTCACAGGAAATCTACGATTGTGGGGTGATCAATTTTTTTATTAATCTCCTAACCCTTTTCTCTATTGTGTCATGAAATGCTAATAGATTTTATCTGTTTTCCTGGAGCTTATGCTTATTCCAACGCATTATTTTGCTGGTTTTTTTTTTTTTTTTGTCTTTGTTGTACTGGAGAGTGAAAATAGAGTTGAAGAGGCACACTGTCCCCCTGCCCCCTGTTTTCATGGCACAATTTTACCAAGTTGATCAGAAAGACTTATAATTAGGATGTTCCTTTTTGACCTCCAGTACATGCCTGCACTACCACCATTTTCAAGTGCCAGTATACTGACTGATTCATTGAAACAGTCATAGAAACATATTTAAGATCATGAAAATGTACTGTGATGATTTCCAAAAGAATTGACAAAAATCTTTCCTGGTATGAATTTCACTGCTGCATTAAAAAAATTCAAAGTGAATCTGGTTTGGACCATTTTGATGAATCTTATAATATCTTGTGGGGAGTCGAGTGTCCTTGCCATATGCTCAAGCCTTAGTTCATTGATTGGTTTATTGAGCTGTGCTGACTTCCTGGTGTAAAGCTGATTCATTTTATAATTTATCATAGGAAAATCTAATGAAAAACCTTAGGATGCTTTTTCTGTCTCCTGGAATATGTGTCTTTCCTAATGGCTTTTAAATGGCACGGCT
>JAMJFZ010000426.1:5000-77500 GCA_026225945.1 Cricetomys ansorgei | reverse complement strand
CATTTTAGGAATTTGGGCTGGGTCACAGTGCCCTTGAATTAAGCCTGACAATAATTGTTTTATGGTTTCTGGGGTAGGCTAGTTCTTGGAACAGGGAGTTCTGGAAAGTACTCAATAATTATTGTATTGAGTAGAGAAAGCCAGGGCCGAGGGTCTCCGGCCTCACAGAACTAGAGTTAAGGTGGTTATGAACCACCATGTGGGTTCTGGGAACCAAATCCAGGTCTTCCGCTCTTGACTGATGACCAATGTCTCCAGTCATCCAGTTTTTGTTTAAGTCTTATTTTAAGTCTCAGATTTGAACTCCAATTGTAGCCCAGGAAGGCCTCAGATTCTCCGGTAGCTGGAAATGCAGGCACGTACCACCGGGCCTGGCTCTCCATCTCCTTTAAAGTCGTCTTAATTGGCCCAGTTCCAAGTCCTTTGGATTCCGCTTGCTTGGCGCCCTTCCCCTACTTCCAACCTCGTTGTCACCGCCCCCCACCCCGGATTCTTGTCATTTTCCCACCTACAGACAATAAGATAATGCATTTGGTCTCATGATACAGCAGGCATTGCCATGTTTGTAGGGTTTTAACTCTTTTGTCAAATCACAATGGACCTATAAGGGCTGTAATATTTTTATCTTGATTACACAGTTAGGAAAGCAAAGACATAAGCAGGTTAAACAATCTGTTCATGGCCATAGTGCCAGAAAACAGTTAAGCCGGGAAATCTGGACCTGGCCATCTGTGTGCAGAGTTTGTGTATTACCCTAGAGCTCTGTTTCCTGACTCTGCCTGCACTGAGCATTGTGTTTCTTCCCTCCATCTTATTACCTAAGTAATGTCTCTATACCACACGTCTGAACAGAAGAATTCCACAGTCTTACAACGGTCCCCTCTCATGTTTGATATATAAAAAAAATCAATCTTCTTCCAACAGTGCTGGTAAGATTTCAGCTCTTGTCTGCCTCTCTGGTCCCATCTCATAGGCAGAGTTCCCTGACAGTTACCCCCTCCTTCCTATGAGTGGGCAGAGTGGACCAGATCCACCCACCCATCTTTCTCCATCCCTTTCCCCAATTCCCAGTCCTCTTTTTACTTTTTCTGTAGTACCAAGGATAGAAATCAAGGCCACGCCCACCCTAGAGAAGCACTCCGTGACCAAGCTCCCCACTGGATTCTCAGAGTACATTTAAGACGCGGATGAGAGCTTACTCCCGCATTGGTGAGACTCTGTTGTTTGTTTGTTTTTAAAAGAGTACACTTATCTTCAGCACCAAACGAATTATATAGAATCCATTCTGGTTTTAGAAGTACCCCCTTTTAAGGAGTACCCTTGCCTAAAATATGTAACATTAAATTCTAATTTGAAAGAATCTGATCATTTATTTTAACCTGCCATCTTCTCTATGTCACGAGCATCCTTTGTGCTTTTTGAGACAGAGCATCTGCTAAACACCAAGCCTGTCAGCATATACTTTCAAACTCACTTCTCCCAGCGATATTGTAAGACAGCTTGGTCATTCCAGCTTAAAGACGAGGGAAACTTCAGCTGAAGGCCCATGGCCTAGACATACTGCAGCTGGCCTGGTTTTTAAATGAATGGCTTTTCTTCTTGCCCTACATCCTGGCTCCTTTCTTTAGTGTTTGTTCTAATTCTTAGTGCAACCCCTTGGTTCCCACAAGGCCCATGCTTTTGATTTCAAGAGGTCGTTTCGCAAATTGAGACACAGAGTTTCCCTCTGGGGACTTCCTGACCCCGTTGCATAGAATACTGCATTCTTACATTTTCCCAGCATTTAAAAGGAATTTCCTTCCTGGCCTTCGGGTCTCCGTGCTGCCCACTTTTTGTCAGTTGGGAGTTGATGGCTTGCAGTCTTGTCTTAGCTCAGTCCAACTAGCACATATATTGAGGACTGTGAAAGACCAGGTGGTTCTCTTCAGAGGAACCAAGCAAGACTCCCTCAGCTCAATGTCAAGTTCTAGCCTCTCTCAACTGCCACCTGGAAATGTTTATGTTCTCTCATGCTCGAATACTATGAAGCATTCTATGGAATAATAGCTCCCATAATATTCCATAGTAGTATACTATGAAGCATCCTTCCTTTGGTGGGACGGACTCTGTTTTCCAGGATGCCACTCCCCACTGTACCCAACCATGACTTGCTGTCCCTGCCAGGATTTACGTGTCTTCTCGGGGATTTTGGTGAGGAAGAAAGGACAGGAGGAAATCAGAGGAGAAAGAAAAGCCAGGAGGAGATCCTGGACAAGCTCATTCTCAGAGAAGAAGGGTCTAGATGATAAATAAGACGCATGTGTCGAGAAGCATGCACGTGTGAGCAAGCACCCTTTCCCCTCGTTCTTCATCGTAATCATATTAGGTGGTAGGCGAGCGAGAGGGAACGCCTCGGGCCAAGGTGTCCATCTCCCATCACCCCCCAAACGGAGGCACATACGTTTGTTATTTTATGGATCAAAAGAAAGGATGCAGATGTGATTTAGCTAAGAAGTTTAAGGGGAGGAAACTGGCCTAGATTATTCAGGTTAGAATCACTTGAAAATGGGGAGTCAAGTAAGAGAGAGACAGAGACAGAGACAGAGACAGAGAGACAGAGAGATATGTTTAAGTAAAGACAGACAAAGGGCACACGGATGCACAGTCAGAAGGCAGCATGCCTTTGCATGCAGAGAAAGTGCTCTTGTAGAATTCACATGATCTCTAGAAAAGACAAAGATATCATTTCTTGATCCCATGTCTAAGATTAAGGATAGAATATGAAAAAAAAAGCAGATTCCTTAGGACTTCTGTCTTCTAGAATTGTAAGATAATAGATCTCGTTTATTTAAATCACTGTGATAAATTAATATCACAGCAATGAAAAGTAGTAAGGGAAGGCTGTTCATACTGTTGTTTTACATAAAATCAAACCAGAGCTGAAGCGAAGGTCGAATAGTTAGGTATATAGACAGAGGCCAGGCACAGGTGGCTCCAGAATCTGGGTGCTTGTCCACTATACTGTATGTGTCTGCTGCAAAATCAAGAGAACAAGAAGAATGGATAGGTAGAAAGATTACCCCAGCATGAGAAATAGGGGAAAGGATATCAGAAGAGTTATAAATGCAAATGAAATCTGGAAAAGGGTCCAACAATCCTTTCCCTAAAGCCAAGAGATAGGAAGGTGGCAGGTGACAGGAGAAACTCAACACAAACTGGCTCATGGACCAGGAACAAGGGATGGCTATGGCTGCCTGCCTTTCCCAAGAGCACTTCTGGGGCATGGAAGAAGTAGAATTAGCTGTATAGTGTTTGAACTAGCAAGCTTACTAAGCATGCCTGCTCTCCAAGGTGTCAGAGGAGTCTGGGTGTTTTATTTATGGCCAAAAATATAACAGCATAGATGTGGGAACAAGGGAGGCCCACGGAGACCCTCTGTTGGGGTGCCTGTCGTGACGCCATGAAGAATGACTCACAGGTCTTACATGGCCAAGGGCAGGACTGGAGGCTGGGTCTCTCAGGGTCACCACATGCGCATCTACACACAGAGAGGTTCATCCTGACCAGCAGACAACCTTGGCCCCGGAACTCAGATTCTTCTTTATGGAAAATACATGCAGCGTGGCTGGGCAGGAGGGACCTGAAGGTATTAAATGGCAAGCCGCTGTGTTTGCAAATCACTGATCAAGTCGACCTTTCATTCTGAAGACTGACGAAGCTGAAGCTCAGAGATCTTAAGAGACCGATTAAGAGTGAGACTCTAAATGATGATTAAATTGCACAGTGAAGGCTTCCTTGGGTGCCATGGTCTGGTGTATCCTATTTCCTGGTTCTGTTATCACTACTAGCACTCATTGTTGAAAGACTACTGGTGTCAGGATAAAAAGGATTCCACCCAAGAGCTCTTACCTCTGCCTCAAAGGCCTTCGTGTCAACTTAGGATCCGGTTGATCTTGAGGTCTTTGGTTCTGCTGAACAGACATGAACCACGGCAGCTGGAGTCCCTGGTTACACCTCGTTCCCTTCTCACGTTGCAAAGTGGTTCCTTGGAGTTCACAGGGTGGGCCCTCCCCCCCCCCCCCCCCCGAGCCTGCTGTGATCCTACAAATCCCGCGCTTACTCTGCCTGCTGAGGACGCTTGCTAGAATATTACACTAACAAGAGTCGTCCACGAAAGCACACTGCTTGGTCCACAACAGGCAGAGTTGGCACTCTGAGTGTTTAATGAGATACTGACTGCATCCGGCAGGGACTAAGGGGTCTAGTGCAAACAGTCTGGGGCCCTGGATTCCTGTAAAATGTGACAGTTTAGCGGGGCCTCTACGACTGAATCACCCTTCTATTTTTGTCCAAAGGGTGTCTAGTCTCATACTGTAAAAGAGCAAATATAAAATGATAACCACAGAAATGGCGTGGAAGAGGGAAGAGGACAGGTCACATGGACACACACATTTCCTTAATGCCTACTCAAGGTTTGCAAGAGGAGGAGGAAGGGGAGGAGGGGGAGAGGAGGAGGGGGAAGGGGGGGGAAGGAGGGGGAAGGGGAGGAGGGAGAGGGGAGGAGGGAGAGGGGAGGAGGGGGGGAGAACAACAACAACAAATTGGAATGTTGGTTGTTAGACTTACTTTTATAGAGACTCTGTCATCTTTCCCACTTTATTCAAGTACAGCCTGGGGTTTAAGGGAACTTGCCCTGCATTTTTAATTCTCATGGTGACTACTCAAGGGGAAATGACGGTGGGATATGGCCGTTGGAGTGCCCTGGCCAGGGGTGTTGCTCCAAGGAGCTATCTTGTAAAGTTAACTTGCTTTGACAAGTTCCAGATGTGATTTCTGTGACCAGAAATTCTGAGATACTGAAGCTAACACTGTCAGGGGCATGGCTTCTGCCAGAAGAGTGTTTAGACAATCATCACCTCTTTCTAGGATTCAAAACCAGAATTCATTTTGGTTTCTAATTGTAATTTTAAGGCTGACATTGAGATGTTCTGCTTTATATGTTGTATCTAAGAAGGCACTAGTCATTCTCATTTGTGGGCCTCTTTGGTCCTAATTCAGCTACTCCCTTAGCTGTGCTATGACTACAGGAGATGGTGACTCTATATTCTTAATGTGTATACCTTGGGCTGGAGAGATAGCTCAATTGGGAAAGTCCTTGTCCTACAAGGAAATGAATTAGATCCCCAGAAACCCATATTTAAAAAAAAAATAAGAAGAAGAAGAAGAAGAAGAAGAAGAGGGGGCTCTTGGAATCTAAATACCAGGAAGAGCCTAGCCTGGGTGGTAAGTTCCAAGTCAGGAAAAGACCCTGTCTCATCAAAACAAAATGTAGAGAGCCGACGAAACCCGAGGGTGTCCTCTGGCCTCCGTCCACATGCCCACTCAAGGTCTGCAAGAAGAGGAGGAGGAGAAGGACAAACATGCGCACCCTCCCACACACGTATGTGCATGTGCATACATACACTCACACGCAAAGTCTGTAACTCAAGCTTTGAGGAACCTGGTCCCCCACTGGCTCCGTATGTATGGCACTTCCTCTGAGGTTCAAGGCATGGATTTGGAGGAACAGTCATAAGGGGGCATTTCTAGTGCTGAAGGTCTAGCAGTGGCTTTGTAATGTTCAGAGCAGCTTCTGATTTTGTAAATGGGTGTCACATTTTAGCTCCAGTTTCAGATCATGTGACGTTCTAATTTCCATTTGACCGGGAGGATAAAAACGTATTACAGGATTTTAGCAACAGAGCTAGAAAGATGGCTCAGTGGTGAAGAGCCTTTTTTTCGTTCTTTCAGATGACCTGAGTTTGATTCCCTGCGCACCCACATGGCCACTCACAACTGTCTGTAACTGCGGTTCCAGGGGATCTGATGCCCCCTTCTGACCTCCATGGGCATTGCATGCATGTGGTGCACAGGCACACATGCCGGCAAAACACCCATACAGATAATATAAAAAAGGAAAGGCGGTATTAGCAACAATGTAGGGTTTGAGCTGTTTAGGTTTAGAATCATTGAAGCAACTTATTGGCTTTACTACAGTCTGTTCCCAGATGCACAAGCAGCAGCAACAGAAGGCTCATTGTATCCACCTTGGCTTCAGATAGAGGCCCTGAGTCCAGGCATGGTGCTGCTGCCTGTGATCCAACACTTGGGATTGCGAACAGGAGGATCAGGAGTTCAATGTCATCCTCAACTATGTAGTGAGTTTCAGGCAAGCCTGAGTTACATGAGACCCCGTGTATTACTCCCATTTTCATTGCTGTGATAAACACAAGGCAATTTACAGAAGGGAGGCTGTTGTGGAAGTTTATTTTTAGTTATGTGTAAAATAATTGTTTTGCGCACTGTTGGGGAAAAGGCTGCCTAGGACTTGGCATTTTGTATTGTCTTCAGGTGTTGGACTTATGTAGAGGACGTTTGATTCCTCATGATCTGCATGTGCTATCAGTAGAACCTGAGTGGTTCTTGATCAATAAAAACACCTGAGCTGAGATTCCACTGCCCAGTATGGTGCCTGCCATTATGGTGGTTCCCTGTGCTGAGGTCTAGAAGGGTTTGCACCTATGAAATGTGCCTCTCCTCTCTCTTAGTGAGCCCACAAAGCAGTGTACATCTACAGGAGGGTTTATTTAGGTTTACAGTTCTAGCAGGATAAGAGTCCACCACAGTGCATGGCAGCCAGTATCAGGCATGGCTGCAGGGACAGGTGAGAGCTCACATCTTGAATCACAAGCAGGAAGGTAGAGAGTAAACTGGGAATGGCAGGTGGCTTTGAAACCTCGAAGTACACCTTCAGACCACCTGTGACACACACTTCCTCCACACCTGCTAAACTACCCGAACAGTGCCACCTACTGGGCACAGAGTATTCAAATTCAAAGTAGCCTGAGCCTATGGGGGACATTCTCAATCAAATCACCACAGACTCTGTCACAATGAACCAGTACCAAAATATAAAAGAAACCAAGAAAGAATGAGGCACTGAATTATTATTAATGCTAAAGTAAAAGTAAATATTTGTGACCTTTTTCCATACTAACTGATTTAATGCAGGGTAATAATATGCCTGCACTCCTTAGTGACATTCTTTTACTATGCATGCCTTTACACACACACACACAGACACACACACACACCTGCAAGCCATACACAGACACTATGCATGCCTTTAACACACACACACACACACACACACCTGCAAGCCATGCACAGGCACTATGCATGCCTTTACACACACACACACACACACACACCTGCAAGCCATGCACAGGCACTATGCATGCCTTTACACACACACACACACACACACACACACACACAAACACACACACACACACACACTGCAAGCCATGCACAGGCACTATGCATGCCTTTACACACACACACACACACACACACACACACACACAACACACACACACACACACCTGCAAACCATGCACAGGCACTATGCATGCATTTACACACACACACACACACACACACACACACACTGCAAGCCATGCACAGGCACTATGCATACATTTACACACACACACACACACACACACACCTGCAAGCCATGCACAGACAGACAGTAGCATGAAAACTGAAAATGAGATGGTCCAGGAGCTAGCAAAATTTTCCATGAAAGACCAGAGAGTAGGATTGGGGAGATTGCTCAGTTGATAAAGTACATTGGAGCTTTGACTGAGAATGGCTCCCAAAGGCATGCTTAGTCTCCAGTTCCTGGACTATTTCAGAAGGATTAGAAGGTATGACCTTGTTGGAGGAAGCATGTCACTGGGGTGGGCTTTGGGGTTTCAAAAGTCAATGCCTGTTCTCCCTCCCTTGTCTATGGATCAGGATGTAAAGCTCTCAATGACTGCTCCAATACCACACTCTCTGCCATGAAAATGATGGACTACGCCTCCAGAACTGCGAGCAAGCCCCCAGTTAAATTCTTCTGTGAGAGTGGCCTTGGTCGTGGTGTCTCTTCCAGAAACAGAAACCCTAACTAAGACAGTACTTACCTCACAAGCATGAGAACCTGAATTTGATGCCCGTAACCCATTAAAAAGAAACAAAACAAAACAAAAAATGCCAGGCACAATGTCACATGCCTGGAATCCTACTTCCGGGGAGGAGCCTGGCGAATCCCGGCTCAGTAGCCAATCAGTCTTGCCTAATTGGCAAGCCCCAGGCCAATGAGAGACCCTGTCCCAAAAACAAGGTGGATGGCTCCTGAGGAAGGGCATCCACAGATGTCCCGGTCCGCACAAGCCCAAGCGTACATGTACCCACAGACACGTGTAGCCCCAGCCCAAACAACTCTGTAACAACTGCTCACCTCAGCTACCAAGGGGAGAAAGTAGTCATAGGAAATACATACAACAAATGAGCGTGGCCTTGTTCCAATAAAACTTTATTTATGGATGTCAAAAGTACAATTTCAAAAAAAATTAATGCAATACACAATATCTTTTTAAAAACTCAATAATTAAAAAAAATTCAACAATTAAAAATGTCTATTCTTACTTGCGGCTTGTACAAAAACAGGTAGCACTCTGGAAATGCCCTGAGAGAATTTGGTCTCTAATTCTCAGAGCTCTGTGAAGCCCTAATATCAAATGAAAGAGAATTATCACTCTGTTTAAATTTTCAGGATAAGGTATACCATATTCATTTCATAGCCAGTATTATTGTTTTGGAGGCATGGATTTATAGACCAACTTTAATTTTTTTCTTTGGGAAACATTTTCATTTTTAAAAGCTAAAACCAAGAGGATAATTGTTCTATTATAACACTAATTATCAGTCTCAGTTATACAGTATTGTATAAACCTGTTTGTATCATACATTACTGTATAAATCTATTTCAATAAGTTGCCTTAACAAATAGGCATTCACATGCTTACATTTTATAAGTTAAAATTAGCTGGATTTAAAAACACACAATAGTATTAAAAGTTTAATATAATATTTGGTATGCTTTAAGAAATGTAACCTTAAAGCATATTTCTTTCAGCAAAGGGGCACCAACAGAAAGATTTTGACCTTGGAGCTTCTAGGACTGTGTCAACAAGTAAACCATCTCTCTGGAAGATAATGAGCCAAATGTGTCAGCTGTGTCAGAACTGGCCAGAGAACGCGTTATTCGGGGGAATGAAGCCTGACATCCCAGCTCTCAGAGCCCTGGCCTCAGTCTTCATATGTTTACGTTTGATTTTCTTTTTCTTTTCTTGTTTTTCAAGACAGGGTTTCCCTGTTGTAACCCTATCTGTCCTGGAGCTCTCACTCTGTAGACCAAGCTGGCCTTGAACTCAGAGATCTGCCTACCTCTGCCTCCTATTTGCTGGGATTAAAGGCTTGCGTCGCTACTGCCTGGCCTACATTTGAATTTTTAAAAGTGAATTTGATAACATCTCTCTCTAAACTTAGTAATGATATCATATTTTTTTCCAGTGTTTGAGATATTTATGTTTAGGGAGGAAACATGCTATTTTTTTTTCTTTGTGAACCACAATCATCTTCAATGCAGTCAGAATTGTTTTCTTTTTCTTTTCCTTTCTTTTTTTTTCTGCATTGCTAGATTTCTAGATATTTCTTTCAGAACTTCCCATTCTTCATGTTTTTAATTTTTGAAACTGGGTCACATTTACCCAGGGGTGTCACATAAAAGGATGAATAAACAAATAAGGTAGACAGATAATTTTTATAATAAGCTGACTTCCTTCTTAGAAGTTGTTTTAAACTGAATCCTGAGAGATTTGTATCACTTTCAACTATGCTATTGAATAATAAGGCAAAATGAGTATTTTCTTCTAACTATAGAGAATTACGTTACTTGTGTATTTAAACTGAATTCAGGCTAAGCAATTTCTTTGTTACCTATGTTGAAAAAAACCTTTTAAAATATTGGTGGGTGCAGTAGTAATACTGAATATATATACACACACACACGCACACACATGCAAAAAAGTACCATTTTAAAGAAAGAATGAGGTTAGACCCTTATCTAACACCACATGTAAAAACTTACTCAAGAGCTGGAGAATGGCTCAGTGGTTAAGAACACTTGCTGCTTTTGCAAAGGAGCAGGTTTGGTTCCCAGCAACCACACAAAAGCTCACAAGTGCTTGTAACTCCAGTTCTAGGGGATCAAACACCCTCTTCCAGACTTCCTGGGTACTAGGGTTACCCATGATGAATATACCTACATTCAAGCAAACACTCATAGACATATTTTTCTGTTAGGTGATTTTTTTATTGAGCCACTTTCTCTTGGCTCTTCTTAAGCGGCTGGGCACCCCACTGCACCACTGTTGCCGCCCTCTGGGAGGTCATGAGGGTGGTGGCCAGCCGTCCACACTGCAGCCATCCCAGTTAAAAAAATAAATAGCAATAGACCTGAATCGATAGTTCTCAAAAAAAAAAAAAAAATACACAAAAGGCCAATGAAGAAATCAAAAGATGCCCTACGTCATCAACTTTGAGAACAGAACACAGAGGCATTTCAAGATGATACCTCCTGCATTCTCTAGGTCAACCCTGGCCAGTCTTTCTCACTACTGGAGCAGAAACGATTCTGACACTTAAGCGCGCCCTGGATGTGTTGTGCTGACTGGCTTCAGCCCTATTAGGACATCTAAGAGTACCTTTCCCTTCCCCTATTTGCATCATGAGCTCCTATTAATTTCTGAAAAACCCAGTTTGGACTTCTCTTTCCTCAGAAAAAAAAAAGTTCCCTGACCTAAACTCCCTCATTTATTTCGTTACATACGTTCTTTTACTCAACATCTGACAAATATATTCCAATATGTCAATTACTGTCAAGGAATCTTATCATTACGGTCAGCCTGGTTTGACATAAGCCAGCCATTCTTCCAAAGAATACGCATCAATTCACTGATCTGCGAAATAAACTGTGAAGTAGATATCCTTGCTGTAATCGCTGTATAAATGAAGAAACAGAATCCCAGATGGGCCAGGTAACTTTCAGGGTTCCCTATATAACCCAGGTTAAGAATGATATACCCTTCCCTAGCAGAGTTAACCCACAACTGTTTTTTGACAAAGCACAGATTTTTTAACAGGTGGGTAAACATAGGGCTTGGTACTGCGGGGCTCAGCTCAGGGTGAAGGATAGCTAGTTGTCCCTCTCGCTCCAGTCCCTCCTCCAAGGGGAAGTGCACAGGTCTTGGGACAGGAGGAGTGGGGATGCAGCACAGGACTGCAGTTGAGAACAAGAGACAGTGCCCTGAATGCATGAAACCCTGAGCTGTATGTTGCTATGTCGTTCAGCAAGGAGACAAGGAGGCATTTTCATAAACCAAACTCTGCCAGACCTCAGCAGAGGGAACTGTCATGGCCAGCGCTACCATACTCGATCGACAGTGTGACCCCGAGCATCTGAGCTCAGGTGTTTTTATTCTTTCAGAGCTTCTCAGGTGTTCTACTGATAGCACATGCAGATCATTAGCAATTAAACAACCCCCACAGAAAGCCAACACCTGCAAACAATACAAAAAGCCCTAGACAGTCCCTCACCCAACAGTGCACGCAATAATTATTTTATATATAACTAAAAATAAACTTCTGCAACAAAACCCTGGGTTAAATCTTCAGCACTGCAAAAACGAACAAATGAATAACAACAAAACTGAACTGGAATTAAACTGATGCCTATTCACTGCTGTATAAACCTGACAGGCAGTTTTAGTTTCTCCCAAGAGGACACATTTCTTCACTTACTTGAGTCAAATTTAAATGATCTCCGAGGCCACCATTCTGCTGCCATATTGAGAATTCACCTTCTGCAGCCCCTCTAACCTTACCTGCGGATCATGGATCTTTTCAAATCACGCTTTAATACTCAATCTTTCTGCCTCGCTTTCTGCCAGAGGGTCTAAACCAGTGGTTCTCAACCTTCCTACTGCTGCGACCTTTAATACAGGTCCTCATGTTGTGGTGCTCTCCCAAGCATAACTGTTTGTATTGCTACTTCAACAACTGCTAATCGATTAGAACTGGTCCACGTGCTGAGAATAAGAGACTGCGTGATCAGTCCGAAGTGGAACATCTGTATCAACACCCTCCTCCCTCACCAAGGCTCAGGGAACTTTAAGAAAGATGAAACAGTAAGAATGTGAGAGCTAGGCTGGTCTAGCTGAGTGTGCAATCATATGTATATGTATATATCACATGATATATATTCTCTTATATATGAATATTATATATCACATATGATATATATATTCTCTTATGTGTGTATATGTATATATCACATATATATATATGTGTGTGTGTATATATATGAATTTAAGGGCTAGGGGATGGTGAAGTGTGCTGTGAAATGCTGTCTTCTGGTTGGGGCATGGCTCTCTGTAGCTGTGGTCACTGCACAAGACCAAGCGAAATTCCTGCATAGAGGAGCGGATGGTTTACTCAGCCCCGCTCCTTACTGAGAAGCTCTTGGGCAGTGAGCAGTTTGCAGTCCTGGAAGAATCATGCTTTCTGGAGGACGCAACCAGCGGTAGGAGACCCACGTAGGATCCGGCGGAGGGCCGAACACCCATGCAAATACGAGCAGCACGAACTGGACCTGGTGGGTTAGTATTAAAAATAACGATAAATAAATGAGGGACGCGAAATTGGCACGGCTCTCGACTGCAGGGTTCACCGCCGTCAGCACAGCCCCTTAAAAACCTGCTCCAGGACCGCGGCTCCTCCCCGCGGCTCCGCAGAACGGATCCCAGCCCTGAGACCACGCCTCTTCCGCCGGCGCCCAAGTGCGCATGAGCAATTCAAAGCGGCGCGGGAAGCGGCGCGCAGGCGCAGTGGGCGGGCGGGCTCGGTGGGCCGGGCGGCCGCGACCGGAGACGCGCTGCCTTTGGTAAACCGTGAGTTTTGACAGTTCGTCCGCAGCTCGGGGCTCCGAGGGACGAGGGGCGGCTCCCCGGCGGCGACTCAGGCTTCTCGCCCTGCGCGCATCTCCGTGGGCCGCCGAGGCGGAAGAGGCGCGCCTGCGCACTGAGCGTCCGGTTGGCGCGGCGTGGGCGCCTCCCGCGCTCCCGAGGGCGGCCCATTCATTCATTCATCCCCCTGCGGTCGGGCGGGGGCCGCGGCTGGCGCTTCGCCGCCCTAGTCCGGTTCTCGTGGGCGAGCGGGTCCCCGCGGGGCGCCCCTGAGGCCGCGCCGCCGTCCTCCCGCACCGCAGCCGCGGGCGCTCCCGCCCTGCGAGCGACCCTCCCGGGCTGGACTCGAACGCGTGGCGCGGTGTGGAAAGTGAGTCCGGTGAGGGCAGTTGGCTCTGCTGCGTGTGTTGAGTGCGTGGCTGCCCGTGCTTACGGCGTTCTGGCCTTCGCAGCTGCTGCCCCGCCCCGCGGACATGGCCCCGTAGCCCGCCGCTTGCATCCCCCTCGGGTGAGCCGGGAGCCTCCGCGGGGACTCCGATGGACGAGCCGATGGCGCTTTCCCCGCCGCGCGGCTGTGACAGGTGTCCGGCCGAGGACGCCTTGAAAAGATACGAGCAGAGTGTGAAGCTTTCAGGTACGTGTCACCGGCGCGGGTAGACCTGGGGCGGCGGCTCTCCGCCTGGGGTCGCCGAGACCGTCTGCAGCTCAGACAGCTACATTATTCGCAACAGTAGCAAGTTCACAGCCGTGAAGTAGCAACGAAAATGATCTGATGGTTGGGAGGGTCACGACACGGTGAGGAACTCACTTCAAGGGTTTCAGGGACAAACCAACAAAACCCCCACACACCTGACTCAGAAACTGAGTTATCAGAGTCATTTAGCATGCGCTGTGTGCTGTGTAAAGCCTGTGTGCGAGTTTCTTTTACTCCTCGAAATACCCAAATGCCATGGATACTGTTACAACCTTTCCCCGCCCCCGAGAATTCTGTAGATGATAAAACAACAGCTGGCAATGTAGCTCAGTGGTAGAGCAATTTGTAGTGCTCTAATAGTAGAGTATACTAGTATACGTATGTATATTTGCATAGGTATACATACGTATATATATAATGTATATATGCACATAGGTGTATATATATATTAGGTATGTATATATGCACATAGGTAGTGCATACTAGTATGCACAAGGTTTGACCTTCAACACTACAATAATAATAATAATAATAATAAAATTATACACATCCAGATAGGAAACTTAGATTCACAGAGATGAACCCTGTGCTCAAGACAGTGCTAACAGGGTGGTGTGCAGGTGGATCCGGTTTAGGTTCCCCATGCCCTCCAGAGTCGTATTGAAACTGTGGACTCTGTAGGAAGGTGAGCACAGCTTAAGTAAGCCATTGCTGTGAGCGGTCCTTGCAGTAGAAAGAACACCGCACCGGATCTTGACGGGTCGTCTCCGGCTCCCGAGGGTCCTCTCCCCTTCAGTGTCTCCTTGTCGTTTCTCGACTTGAAACCTTTCTGCAGAGTTCACCAGGAGCCTCTGCTTTGCCCTTTTGGGGCTTCATTGTATTTCATTAACTCTCCTCACCCAATCATTCATTCATTTTTCAGTGTTTCTGAATACACAGGCCTTCCTAAAGTGTCCTTTTCAGCTTTGCACGTTAGAATGCAACCTGTCTCTCATGTTTGAGGTCTCCCCCTCTGAAGGCTTGCTGTCGCCTTCAGAGGTAATACCTCTGTCGCCACCCCTTGTCTCCTGTACCTAGTAAGTAGTTCTGTTACAGTTACTGTTAAGAGTAGTAACGTCTGACTCCTCTACTAGACTGAAATTCCCAGAGAAGCACACCGCACGTTTGTTTATTTTAAAAATACACTCCTTGCAATGTTTTTAAAGATAGTGAATGTGAGTGAGTGTACCTGTAAGCAGCAGTGATGTCACTTCTGATTAGGTTTCCATATCTGAAAAATAATCAGTAATCAAGATTTTTCTTTTCTTTCTTTCTTTTTTTTTTTTTTTTTAGCCAAGGTTTTACTCTGGAAATGCTAGCTAGCCTCAAACTTGCTATGTAGACCAGGCTGCCCTCAAACTCACGGTGATGCCTGCTTCTGCCTCTCTGAGTACTGGGATTAAAGACTTATGCCGCCATCCTGGCAAGATACTCATTCTTATTCTGCCAACATCATCGTGCTGATGGGAAGATCTGGGGGCCAAGCAGAGGCATGTGCCTGGAATCCCAGCATTCAGAGAGGAGGAGAAGGAGGACTGCAAGCTTGCGACCAGCCGGAGTTATATAGCAAGACCCTGTCTCAGATACCAAGTGCTACGGGAGGAGTAGCACGTGCCTAGTGTGAGCCATGAGTCCTAGCCACATTGAAAGTAGCTTGTGCTTGGCCTCAATTCTGCAATGCAATCCAAAGATTCCTATGTGGTTCTTTTTGTATCAGTAGTTTATTAGATTTTATGTCACTTCTTCCACTTATTTTACCTAGATATGTGTTTATATTATTTAAAATAAGCAGCTTCTCTGTGGTCTGAGATAGAGGATGCTATTAGTTTTGCGGACACATTAAAATTTTCCCCGCAAACTAGAGAACCTTGGGAGACAGGATGGACTGTGACCATTCAATATACAACACTAAGATTTTTGTCTCGGATGAAGAAAACCGTTTTCAGGATTATTGCATTGTGCCCTTGTCATGGCATCTAGTGATCAGAGCATACGTTCTGTGTTCAGTTTTTTATTTTTATATTTTGGGTGTTTCACTATGCATTTGAGGCTGGCCTTGAACTCCTGACCCTCCTGCTTCCAAGTCCCAGGTTCTGGGAGTACCAGCGTGGACACCCCACTTGTAGAAGTTTCTTTGTACTTTTTTCTCTTCTCTTCTGTGCTGGCCAGAAGCTCCTGGGTTCAGGTGGTCTTCCTGCCTCTGTCTCCTGTGCATCTGGCACCACTGCACGCACCACCTTGCCCAGCTTTGGGTCTTTTTGCTATAAACTTAGCATTTTCATTCCAAAGGACAAATGTGTAATAACAGTATATCTCTGTTTAATATTGGGGCTGTCTTTTTTTCCTGATAGCTAGTTAAAATTTTGCAACTTGTAGCATGACTCTATGGGTTTTTAATGTTGTTTTGTGGTTATTTATTTTAAAATATATTTCATTGATCTATTTTTTAAACTTAAATTATAAGCTGGGCAAGTGGGGTGAACTCCTATAATAGCACTTGGGGGGGCAGAACTGGGGGGGAGGTCACAAGCCTTAGCCAGCTTGGGCCTTAGTGAGACCCTGCCCCAAACCAACATGAACAACAACAAAACTAAAATATCTCTCATTGATTCTCACTATAAATTCTTTCTTTCTTCATAGGCATTAAAAAAGATATTGAGAAGCTTTGTGAAGCTGTACCACAGCTTGTTAATGTGTTCAAAATTAAGGACAAAATTGGAGAAGGTAATTTAAGAGTGTATTTTACTATTGTCAAACTGTTGAAACCATGATAATGTTCGTAACTGTGGTAACAGCTTTTCTTCCCCTTGGAAAGAAGGAAAGTAATAAATATTACGGTAAAACAGCAGTCACAACCTATACTGTGACACTTACTGATCTCTTAGAGCATGTTTTCCTTAGCACTTAAAGCCTCATAGTGAGAAGTCTACTAATTGCTTCCTAGGCACCTTCAGCTCTGTTTATCTGGCCACGGCCCAGTTGCAAGTCGGACACGAGGAGAAAATTGCACTGAAACACTTAATCCCAACAAGTCACCCTGTAAGGATCGCAGCAGAACTTCAGTGTCTCACAGTTGCGGGGTAGGCATGTGAAAGGTGTTTCGATTGAACCGGCTACGTGTGGTTTATAATCTTTACAGTGGTTTTAAAAGGAATGATGGGATTCTGCATAAATTAAAATTCTCCATCACTTGTTTGCTCTTGTCTAGTGCTTTGCCCCATACCTAGAACAGCCAAGGCTACCTTGAGAGACTCTGTCTAAGAAAACAAACAAAAAAAAATCCCAAAATCTTAAACCAAGAAAAACCACAAGAAACAAACACACATACTCAAAACCCCTAAGAACACAAGGCCGGAAACCGTAATATATAGGCAAAAGAATAGTCAGACCAAGAAGATGCCCAAACAAAAGAGCATGAGACGAAAAATCTACAAAAATACCTTGCATTTCTTTGGTGTTGGCCATCTACTGCTGGGCGTGGGGCCTACCTTAAGTGTGGTTAATACACTGTTATTATTGGGCATGGGGCCTACCATAAGTGTGGTGAATACACCTAGTGAAACTCTATTGGAGAAAATGGTTTTTTCCTTTGCAAGCAGGTGTCAATCGCAGATAGCTTCTTGGTTAGGGGTGAGAGCCCATGTCTCAGCCCTTCCTCTGCCACAACGCTGGGATCCCATCTGGCTCGAAACTGGGCAGGCGTTGTGGATGCTGCCATAGTTTCTCTTTGCATGTTGCCACAGTTTCTGTGACTTTATAGATGCTCCAGTCCTGTTGTGTCTGGAAGACAGTGTTTCCCTGGAGTCATCCAGCCCCTCTGGCTCTGACAGTCTTTCTGCCTCCTCTGCTGTATAGTTCTCTGGGCCCTGACAGGAGAGTCCCACTTAGGATTGAGTGTTTTATAATCTGTCAAGACTGAGTTTATTAATAGGTGTAAAATGCATAGATCAGAGTTTGGCTGATTATAGCGACGGTCAATGGACGTCACTTACTTTTAACATCTATTACTAGTATCTGCTAATAATTTGTTATTTGCCACTTCCCCAGTTAAAACTGCAGAATCATGTTTGGATTATTATTATAGTAACCTTATAACTGGGACTATTTTTGTTTGAAAAATTTATCTTTTATATATCAGTTAAATGTCTATGGTCACTAATATGATTTTGTATTTTCTAGTTGTACATATGCATTGCTAAAACAATTTTTTTTTTAATGGCATGAAGTTACAGTTCATTTGACCTTCCCTCTAAAGTTCATTGTGCATTTTCCGCTAGGGGGCAAGACAATGTCATGGGAGTTAAGTACTGCTTCAGAAAAAATGATCACGTGGTCATTGCCATGCCATATCTGGAACATGAGTCTTTTTTGGTAGGTTATAATACTTTTTGGACTTTAATTAGCTAAATGTTTACTTAAACAATTTTATGACTTCATCTATAACTTTATTTTAGGACATTTTGAATTCTCTTTCCTTTCAAGAAGTACGGGAGTATATGTTTAATCTGTTCGTCGCTTTGAAACGGATACATCAGTTTGGTATTGTTCATCGTGATGTGAAGCCCAGCAATTTTTTATATAATAGACGCCTGAAAAGGTAAGTATGAGGAATCCCAGAAAACGTACGGTTATAATTTGCACAGTGGAGTCCATCTTTCGACCCATAACGTGAAGCAGCCACTATGTGCTGATTGTGTCTGTTCAAGTTTTCATCGTGAGGAAGTGCAATGGGAAAACAGAACTACATTAGTAAAACAGTACATCATGAGATATGCACTCATGTAAAGAACCTTAGAACCTAGCTCATTTTGACATAGAGCCTTTGTTTCAGTAAATGGACAGCATGATCAGTTTTCTGGTGTTTGAACACCAACGTTGTTATATGCATGGTTTTGTTGATTATGTGTGGAAGAGACGTTGTAAGCTGAAAACAGTATTTATATTGTATAAGTACATCGTGCTTAGTATGGAAAGGAAATTACAACTAATGCTTCAGCCCTTGTTTGTTTTTCTGTAATTTCTCTAAACTTGTTTAACTGGATATTATCAACTGTAGTGCCTCCTTTCCTCCTACTGAACAACCAAGGATTTTGCTTTTGTTCCTGTTCTGCATTCCCCTTCTCCCTTGTCTCAGCACAGGCCAGAAGTAGAAAATGAGCGCTCAGCTGATCTCGTAGTTTAAGGATATGTCTTTCTTTAATTTTCAGTCTTAACTATGAAGTCCTTTAGAATTCTTCTTTTTTATGGAATATTACAAATTCTTAATTGTTCTGGAGTGAATTACAGTTTCTGAATGTGGTTTAAAAGTATTAACACCATTATTAAGATTAAATTCTACAGAAGGGTAATAATACTTAATTTTGCTTTTTAGGTATGCCTTGGTGGACTTTGGTTTGGCCCAAGGAACCCATGACACAAAAATAGAGCTTCTCAAGTTCGTCCAGTCTGAAGCGCAGCAGGAGGGTTGTTCTCGGAGCAAGTGCCATGGAGTCACTGGAAACAGGAGTTCACTGAGTCGCCCGGCGCCTAGGAACCTGGACCAGCAGTGCACCACAAAGACTTCTGTCAAAAGACCCTACGCAAACGCGCAGATCCATGCTAAGCAAGGGAAAGACGGAAAGGTCCTACCTTTTATACTTTTCAAACGCTAGCATGTAGGTGTGTTCTCCACCAGCCAGCAGAGGGAGATACAGTACTAGGAAAGTACTTGTGATTGAAATGCCTCTTAAAAAACATGACATGTTTCAGTTGGTTAGGTTTTTTACTAAGATTGATACTGAATCATTTCACTCTGTTTCAAACAATTTTTTTTACTTTGTCAATGTATACTCTTTGCAGTTATAAACTGCATTATATGATTAAATGAAAAAAACTGCCTACATGTTACAACATTAGATTAGTTGCCCCCCAACCCCCTTTAAAGCATTATTTTTAGGGGGAAGATTCTAAAGTGTCCACCTGCACTTCAGCTGCTCAGGGAAACGAAGTGTCTGATTAGGTGGCCTTTGAGCTTCTAGTTCCATGTGTGTGTGGACTGTGGCAACGTGTGGATGTTAAGGGTCTCGCCTAGGCGTGTCCTCTTCTCACAGTGTTGTGCCTGAGAGTGTCTTGGATGCAGCTGTTTTTGTTTTGTATCACTTAATTCTTTGAAAACTGGCAGAGTACAGCTGGCAGAAAGTGGTACAGATATAACCCGGTTTCCCTTGTTTGTGTTGGTATTGTAGGAGGGATCTGTAGGCCTTTCTGTCCAGCGCTCTGTTTTTGGAGAAAGAAATTTCAATATACACAGCTCCATTTCACATGAGAGCCCTGCAGAGAAAGTAAGTAATGCAGCTTTATAGCTCTACCGCCAGTCAGCCCATTCCGACCAGCTCAGGGGACCTGCTAGAGTAGCTAGTGTGTGTTAGAGTTTGGCTTTGGCAGAGGTTTTATTATTTTGAGCATCTTACTTAAATTTTTTTCTGAATTTTTTTTTTTTTTTTTTTTTTGGTTGAATCTTTTATTTTGCTTAGCTATTGCTGCTCTTTCTCTTTAGGAAAATTCAGGTATGGCTAGACTTCCATGTGAGCACCCAGCACCTCATATTTCCAACACACAGTTAGTAGTGTAAAGGCACCTGTGAAGTGCCTTCAGGTTAGAAGATTTTAAGCTGATTTAGAGTGTCCTGTGACAGCAGGACAGCTTGAACAACAGACTGACTAGGCAGTGTGATTATGCAGGTTACAGTTGTGACAGGGAGTCAGACCTTAGTAATTAGTAACTGGGTACTGTATCAGGAAACGTTCTAATAAAGTATCAAGGATTTACAAGCTACTTAGTAAATTTTAATGTTATTTGACAGGAAATCCCAAAAAGTCCTTAAGGTTTTTTTTTTGTTTTTTTTTTTTTTAAAGACAGGGTTTTACTACATAGCTTAGGCTGGCATCAAACTTGGAATCCTCCTGCCTCAGCCTAGCTAGTTCTGTTACTAAAATGTGCCACCATGCCCAGTGGCCTTAAAACATTTTAATAGACAACTGTTGACTTGCAGTCCAGTAGTACGCTCAGGAGTTTTGAAGTGTATACTGCTTTTACCATGCTAGCTTTTGAAGACATCATGTTAAATGTCACAAAATTAGAAAATGCAACTCTTTTTGTAGCTCATAAAGCAATCAAAGACTGTGGACATAGTATCAAGAAAGCTAGCCACAAAAAAGACGTCCGTTTGTACAAAAGCCGTGAGTGGTGTGATGAGAAGAACCTCCAGCTCTTGCCCGGCCGCCCTGACCTGCGACTGCTACGGGACGGATAGGGTCTGCAGCGTCTGCCTGTCGAGGTAATGTGCTCCGCTGGGCGGGGCGGGGCGGGGCGGGGCGGGGCGGGGCACGCTGCCGGCGGGATTAGAAGCTGAAATGACTCTGGTGGGGTACTGCCTTCGCGAGTGAACCGGAGTAGCGTGTATGCGGCAGTATGTGGAGCAAATAACTGTTGTCACATATTCACGTGATGAAAACACTTCCTGGAAAACACGTTTGCTCTCACGTGCACCTGCGGGTGGGTGGAGGAAGCTCTTGGAGAAGCTTGAGTCGCTGTTTGCCCGGAGATGTCGCTGTTTCTGTCGTCTTGGCTCCTGCCTGTGCTGCATAACCAAGGCCAGATAGTGCTTCTTACGCCTCTCTACCGTGAAAGTCTTCCCTTTAGACTTCGTGTCCACAGATTCTGCGAATGAGTTTATCAGTATAATTCAAGACTCCCAAACAAAAGAAATTTCTATAAACTCCTGTTGTTTTTCTATTATGGATTTTATTATCTCATCTGTTTTTATACTGAAAATCGTGTCAGAATCTGTCTGGGGTAAGGCTAGAATGTAGGGGTTGGGGGGATGTGTAGACGGGGCTGGCCTTGAAGTCATAGATCCGCCTGCCTCTGTCTCCCAAGTGCTGGAGCTGAAGGTGTGAGCCACCATGCCCCACTAACAGTTCAACCTTAACGTAGCTAGCTGTCTTATTTCTTCTCATAAGGCGGCAGCAGGTGGCTCCTCGGGCAGGTACACCAGGATTCAGAGCGCCGGAGGTCCTGACAAAGTGTCCTAACCAAACCACAGGTACGTAGCACAAGGCTGTAGACACTGTTCGGAGTGCTCTTCCAGACGCACTTTATTTTGTCTTCGCCTGACGCCGAGCCCCTGGTTTGACCGACAGGTGTTGAGCAGTGCAGCATTCCCACTCTGGAGATGATGCCCTTCTCTGAGGAACTTCCTGATCTCAATGCTGCTTTTTTAAAAATTATTTCCCCTTATATATTAAAACATGATTTTACAAAGGATTTTTTGCCATCACCTATGTCACGAAGGTTGTATTCAGTAGTTTTTTTGTCAGTGTTAGAATCGTAGCACTTACCTGTTTACCTGATACCTAGGAAGCTTTTGTGGTACAGATAAATTTTTTGATTAAATTTTTTTTTTTTTTGCTACCATGAACGTAATACAGTAGCAGTTAACAGATTTTGGAAAAGAGAAAAGATTTCTAGAATCCAGAAAGTCGTAGAGTCTAGAAGACACTCTTGTTAGATGCGCAGGCGGCTCCTGTGATCATGGAGGTGGACACTGGAGACGCCATGTTAAATAAACAGGGTGACTCCTGCGCTTTTCACTTTGATACCGGGCTTTGAAGAGTTCATTCATTATGCACCTCTCCCGTGCTTGCCAGTGATGGAAAGATGAGTGAGACAGTCTGTTCGCGTGCTAGTGAGGACTTGTTGAATGCGGTGACAGAGCTTTATAGGGTATTGAGGGGCAGCTGTTCTTACCCCCGGGCTATGAAAGGAAGTGCATGAGGAAATGCTGTAGTTAGGGGTTTGCATCGATCATGACCTCTGAAACGCAAATGTAGCCTTAGAGGAAACCATAGGTTTAGTGTTGCTTACTATAGAATGAAAGTCAGGAGATGGTTGGAGGTACACGGGAAAGAGGTACCGATCACACCTGTTCAACTGCTGGACTGTGTGCCTCAGATGCTATTTAAGGAGAGACAGTAGTGATTGTATTCAGGAGGTCACTGCAGATGTGCAGAGAGAACAGATTCTGTGAGCTAGTGCCCTACGGTGGTCCCGGTGAGAGATGAGGAATCTGAATGAGGGCATGGGTAGCAGGCGTGAAGAGAGTATAGTAGGTGCTGGTTGTCAGAACTTGCGTGCAGTACTGAGGGAGAAGGCATCCAGGGTTTGTCGGTAGAGTGGACTGTGAGGGAGTGTGCAGGGGTGAGGTTGGACCTCTGAGGAGCCTCAGTGCCGAGGGGGAGGGGACACCGGAGGAGCGGTGACGCAGATGCAGCTAATAAGGACAGCAGTGAGGGGCCGGGGACAGCCGTAACTTAACGCTAGAACACTTAGGAGAAAACGTCAGGTCAGTCTGGTTCTGTTTTTGTTCTGAGTCTGAGGCTCAAACCCAGGGTTGTAACTGAGCTGGTGGTGTCTCACTAAAGGGAAACACCTGCCATTTCCATGTCACCATCTTGAGAAGCATCCAGGTTTTCCCCATATAGCGATTGTTGAGTTTCCTTTGATCCTATAAAATATACATTTACTTCCAGTTTTCTAATGGTGAAATATTTCTAACTCACAGTGTGTTCAAGAGAGAAAAATATTATGCAGAAAGAATGTTGAATTGGGGTTGTTATACATTAAACTCTCCCAAGAAACTTAAAAATATCTACTCCAGAAGTATCTGATAGCAATTCCTGTGTGTCCTCATTTTTAAGGCTTCCAGGGTAATGTTAGTTCACAGTAAAGGTCTACCGCTACCGATTTAAATGGTGATGTGATACATTCAGAAGTTGGGGATTGGTTTTTAAAGTTTGTTTTCTGTTGCAGCAATTGACATGTGGTCTGCAGGTGTCATACTTCTTTCTTTGCTTAGTGGACGGTACCCATTTTATAAAGCCAGTGATGATTTAACTGCTTTGGCTCAGATCATGACAATTCGAGGATCCAGGGAAACTATTGAGGCTGCTAAAGCTTTTGGTAAGAAGTTTTATATCCTAGAACAAGGTAGATGTTTTTGATTATCACCTATAAATGGCTAGATAGATTGGTATGAAATTCTTCTGGTATGAAATTCTTCTTGCAAGTATACTTGTTCAGTATTCATAAAGTCACCTGATCTTAAGAAATTACTGGCTTGCTTGAAAACAGTTAATTTCTTTAAAACACAATCATTTGATATTATCACACACAGTACTAATGACTAGTATTTAAAGCTGAACTTTACATTTCTTTTTTTGTCAACTAACTAGAAGAAATCACCTTGTAGTCTTAACTCTTCAGTTGTAACTTGACTTTTATTATGTAATATTTTTAATAGAAAACTTTAATCTGTTGTCTATTGAGCATTATGTACTTGGTACTGAAGTAAGGGCTACCCTGGGGAGATGATAGAAATACGTAATAGCTGTCCTCAGTTACTGTGGGGCTGGGGCGGCAGAGAGTAAAACAAGCAGACCTTTGTCTATGGCATATTGTCTCACACTTTCTTTTTTTTCTTTTTTGAGATAGAGTCCCACTGTATACCTCTGCCTAGCCTAGGACTCATTACATACCAGGCTGGCCTGGACTCCCAAGATCCTCCTGCCTTTGCCTCCGAGTGTTTGTATTACAGATGTGTGATATGCCAGTCATAAGCATAAATATTAGCAACACAGGTTAAGACTGAGATAATGTAATGGCCCACACTCAAACACCCCCCATGTGTTTATTCTCCAAGTAGTGTTATCGTTACTGCTCCCTGAAGGTTTGGGTGAGCTTCAGTCAGTGGATGATACGGAATACCCCTGAACAAACTCTCAGTTGCCTGCCTCAGGAGTGACGAAGCTGCTATGTGCGTAGCCCCAGGACCAGTGCTTCTTAAACAGGAACACGTATCAGAGTTAACTGACATCTTAAGAACCACATACGTCTGCCCCCTTCCTACCCATTCATGAAAAATGCAATTTAGAAAAACGGAATATTCAAAAATATATCTTCAAAAAGCTTATAGTCTTGTAGGTTTCGTTAGTTATGACAGTAAAAGTAGTAATTGAACTCTTTGCTGATTATAACAGAAACTTAATAAGGACTTTCTGAATACAGACCTTGCGAATATGATTCTTGAGCTAACAGAGATGTGTACACAGGACTGTCTTAACACCTGGGGCACCCTAGGCAGAGAAATGAGCTGTGCCCGAGGCCTGGGGCTTTGGAAGAAGGGCGGAACAGCAGAAGCTCCAGCTGGTGGGAGCTTACAGGAGTGGGCACAGATTAATGCCTGGCCTAGCTCCGTAAATCCGGCTTTTGTTTTCTGTCCCCTGCTTTGTAGTCTGGCTTTCAGCTGTGAAGGTTGGATACAGCTAAAACTTAGCGTGTGGTACTCCAGCCGTCCTCAGATACAGAAGCACACGCGTGCGGCACATGACTAGACTCGATATGATTCTCATGAGTCGCTTCTGCTTTATTCAAAAAATTTTTTTTCTTTTAGGCAAATCAATTTTGTGTAGCAAAGAAGTTCCAGCACAAGACTTGAGGGAGCTCTGTGAGAGACTAAGGGGTCTAGACTCGAACACTCCTAAGGTAGCAGTGGACTCGCCCAGGTGTGCGACGCACGGCCCTGCTTCTTCAGAGAACTCTGACCATAAAGCTCACTACGCACAGATGTCTCAAGCGCAGCGCTCAGAGACTTCCTTGTGTAAAGGGGACAGTGGCGGCTGTGGGAGCCAGCCCAGTGAGTGTCCTCACCTGGAGGGCTGGGACGCCGTGCCTGATGAAGCCTACGACCTGCTGGATAAGCTTCTGGATCTAAACCCAGCTACGAGGATAACAGCAGAAGCTGCCTTATCGCACCCGTTCTTTAGAGATATGAGGTCCTGATGGGTTCTCCTTCTGCTGTCACTGCGTGGTGAGGTTTGTATCCAGGTCCAGGGAAGGATGAATAATCTTTGAATTTAAACCACCAAGTAGAGTCCTGTCTTTGGTTTCCTGGTCTTCTCTGCTTCAGGAGTAACCTTAGCCTGACACATGGGTTCATGGCGCAGGTGGTCAAATTAGCAGATATGACAGGGCGTAAATGGGTGTAAAGCTGTCTCCAGATCTAAGCCCTGTGTGCGTGGGAAATTGACTTTTGGTAGCGTATGAGAGGGACAGTGGTCTTTTCATTGGTGTGCACATAAACACAAATAACTACGGCAGAGATCTGTCACAGGAAGGATGTCTCTGTCACCACCTAACAGTCATTCTTGTAAATCGCCTGGTGCTTACTGCAGAGTTTCTGCGTGCTTTATCAAATGTTACATGTATTTATATTGGGAGCCCAATAATGTACATACTGTTGATAAGGCAGAAATGCTTCTTTTTCTCGTGAGTTTTTTTCACACCCTCTTTGTTTAATTAGGTAACTGCCACAAGGAAAAGTGAGCATAGAATTGGGAACATTACTGGAGACGTTTTTGTCTGCCAGATTTCTGTATTGTTGTTCTAAGTTGCTCTTACTCAGAGAGGAGTGACTACTGGAGTCTTGGGCAGATGGGGAAGAAAGATAATGAAGTAGACAGAGTAGCAAAGTACTTGACACAGCAATTTGTGCGTTTACATTTCCACCTGGTCTGTCTGTGATCGCACCCCGGGCTAGAAGGGAGTCCAGAGGGAGGCTTGCTGAGGTTCTGCTCGTGTAACCCCAGATTACAGGGCCTGTCACTCAGAGCATTCACTTTCCTGTTTGAACACTGCTAGAGCAATGTGTCTGCGTAGTCTACTTGGTATGTGTATATAATACATATTTGTGTGTGTGTACACTTTGTCTTACGCTGTATTTTTTAAGAACTTGAATGTTTTGGGATATATATTCAGTAATAAACTTTTTCTCTTAGAGTCTTATGTCAGACTGCTCATTAAAGAACAGTAAGAATGGTAACAAGCCAGGCATGCCTGGTGTGTCTGTAGTCTGCCCAGTTGCTGGAGCCATGGAGAAGCCAAAGAAAGGTGGGGAGGAGAAAAGAAACAGCGTTTTAAAACACTTTTGGAGCCATACATAGTGGTGCACACCTTTAATCCCAGCACTCAGCACATGGAGGCAGACGGATCTCTGTGAGTTCAAGGCCAGCCTGGGAATTCTAGGCCAGCAGGGCTATATAGTAAGACCTTGTATTAAGTAAATAAAATTGTTTTTACCCCTAAGATGAATGAACAATATATAGACCGTGATAATGTCAAATACTCACCTGGCAGAGTGAAGCTCAGGAAGACAGGAGTGTCTGCAGAGACGCGCTCACTGAGCTGACTACCAGATTATATTATATATATTATATTATATTATATTATATTATATTATATTATATTATATTATATTATATTATATTATATATAAAAAGCACTGTCTCAATCAAAATGAGGTCTTCACTGAGCTACAATTCTTGGCTCACAAGTTGACTAGCTGGAGAATAAGAAAGCAAAAGAATTTACCAAAAGGAAGGGAGTAACAGGCTTGGAAATTATAGAATTCAGAGCTGTTGTTCTAACTTCTTTAGGACAGGACTTGATTGGCATGCAAAGATAATGTTAACAGAGAGTTAGTATTACAAGTTAGTTTTCTAGTAAGGAGCCTGTATGTAGGTGTGTGTGTGTATGTGTGTGTGTGAGAGAGAGAGAGAGAGGAGTAGCCATCAGATGTCTTCCTCAGCTTCACCTTATGTTTTGAGATGGGGTCTTTCGTTGAACCTTGAGCTCACTGACTCAACTAAGCTAGTGGCTAATAAGCCCCAGGTGCCTCTGACTTCTCAGGGCTGGGATTACAGATGCCACCATTGATCTCCAGCACCCTGGGTATGTGAGTTCTGATCCCCAGCACCCTGGGCTCTCATGCTTAAATGACATGCTTAACTGAGTCATCTCTCCAGCACCTTTGTGGTTAACACCATTTTATAATAGTAAAGTACTTTCCTAAAAGAATTGGAGACAAGTCATTTCTAGAGAAAGAATTTGAAGGTTGTGTTGGGCCTGGTGGCACAGGACTGTGAGCTCAAGGTTCGCCTGGCCTCATAAGCAAAGCTGTCTCCAAAGGTTACCAAATGCTGTTCTCCTATTAGAAGTTCCCGGAATATTTGACTATTTTTTCATGATCAGCTTTTTAAAAATTCTTACTGCTTGAACTTGAGGTGGTTATGGTTGTTTTCGTTTTAATAAGCCGTTAGACATTTAGAACCATTAACACAAGCTACAAGTATTGGTTTTTGAAACAAGCTGTACTTCAAGCCTTAAAGCAACTTTCCCTAATAAGGAGATTATGCTTTTCTTAATGACCTAAACAACAACAACAAAAGTGGCTCACGGATTGTTATTCTAAAGATTCCAACTGAGTTTGTTTCAAAATCTGAACAAAACTCATCAAGTCATGTTAATCCCTCATTTCTGGCACCAGCATTGTAGGAACGGATTCCTGTTAGAGATGTTAGAAAACCGATTGCGTAAGGCCTTGAAACCCACAAAACTTGTAGGCTTAGGTCTTAGTACTTTCTGTTGTTTATATAATTGCCCGACACGTCACTGTAGAGTTATCTTAAAAAAAAAAAAGTAGGCCAAATTTGGCGTGCAGTCCTGTCTGCAACATCTGCAGATGTGTTGCTTCCGCCCACATTTGTGCATCTGTGATCTTTAAAGAACATCTCCAGACAGTCGTGTCAAATCTTGCTGCAGAAAATGTTCTCGTCTTAAAGTTGATGTGGCTGTGTTCCTAAGTCTGTCAGTATGTGTGTCTGAACCGCCATCTTTCTTTGAAGGATAGACTGTCAGTTGATGTTCCAGACTGCAGTTTTCATTGATAAGCAGAGTCACCAATAGGTAAGGCTTCCACAACCAGTGGTGTTCTGGGTATCTCCAGTGAAAAAGTGGACTTAAGAGCAACTGCAGATAGGGATGAAGTGAAGGTTGGGGAAAGGAGCCTTTGACCCCGCAGATAGGAAGGAGCATTACCGTGATGTGACCTGCTTTTATTCTCAGTGGAAGAAAATTGACTAAACAAGATAAAATTGTCCTTGAACTTTGTTTTTAGTACTTTAGAAATTGACTCTCGATGGAAAGGAATTCAAAAGGATGAGTAAAATTCAGACCTACTCGAGCGTTTTCCTAACCTTTGTCAGGTAAGAACGATGACTCAGACGCGTGAGTGGCTTTGAACTTGTTTCTAAGCATGCCCTGTGAGCAGAATATCCTTTTGAAGGTGACACCACCCGTCCTAGCCACTGAGCGGATTCCGCCTTGGACCCCACTGAAGCAATCACTGCTTTAAGAAAAGGAAGAGGGCTGGAGAGATGGCTCGGTGGTTAAGAGCATCCTTGTTCTTGCAGAGGACCAGCATCAGTTCCCAACACCTACATGGTGTACAACCATCCATAACTCCAGTCCCAAGGGATCCAACATCCCTCTTCTGACTTTGGAAGCCACCAGAAACACATGTGGTGCCCGGATATACAGGCAGGCAAAACTCACACAGTTTTAAAGAAAAGTACTAGGTTTTGCACTAGAAAATGTAATCCCAACACATGAGAAACCTCATCTCTGGTGCTAGATTGAGACCATTCCAGTGCCGCTAACGGGGAGCCAAGAAGATGGACACCCTGAGATTAGAAGAGTAAAAGCCAGATTCTGTGGGCCATGGGGGAGGGGCACAGAGCAGAAGTGGCTCCATACTACAATCTACTTGGCGTTCACAGCGGTGTACTTTCGTGTGTATTTAGTTACGTGTTTGCCCGTTTGTGTCTTTCCGTAACTGCTACAGACTGCAGTACACGCCGTAGAACTGACTCCAACTGGGACAAGATGAAGTGAATTAGAGGCAGATGCAGGGCTCCAGAGCTCAGTCTTCAAGAACAGAGAGCAGGGTCTGGGAAGCCAGAATCTCCACGTTTCTCGAGATACCCACTCAGTGCTTTTTACTGAATAGCAGTTTCTTTATTTCTCATGGTGTGTCGCTGATTCCTGTCTTTCTATACTCAAATGCTCTGATTAAAAACAAAACTAGTCACGCTGTATGTGTAGGTACATGAGTCATCTTTTTGCAAGTATTGTCAATGTTTCCTTAACACATACACTGTTCTCAAAGGTGGTGAAATAAATGGCTGATGGTTTACTGTTTACTGGTGTGTGTGTATAATTTTTAAAAATTAAGTATATGCATGTGTGGGTTTTGTTTTTTGTTTGTTTTTGAGACAGGGTCTCTGCATAGCCTTGGCTGTCCAAGAACTCACTTTGTAGAGCAAACTGGCCTTGAACTTACAGCAATTCCCCTGCCTCTACCTCCCCAGTGCTGGAAATAAAGACACGTAGTACATGTTGCCTCTGTGTGTGTGTGCTGAATATGGGTGAGTTGCAGCGTGTGGAGAGTCATGGAACCGGAGTTACAAGCAGTTTTCAACCATCCCACATGGGTGCTGGGGGTTGGGCTCATCTGGAAGAGCAGTACACACTCTTCATCACTGAGCGATCTCTCCAATGCAAACACTTTTTAAAGAATAATTGCTACGTTTACTGATGCAGTGAGTGCATATCCGTGTTCCCTGCATCGTGCACGTGTGACAATCAGAGGACAGTCTTCAGTAGTTGGGTTCTGGGGACTGAACATGAGGCTTGGAAGCAAAGTCCTTAACCCAAGCCACTTCACTGGCCCTTGCATACCTTTCTCTCATCCCGATTTTATTTTAATGCCATAAAGTAAAAATTCATGTCAGATGCTTGTTCATAGGAAGGAAGCACCATCAGTTTATGTTAAAATTGAAAACACCTTAGCAGTCTGCATCTCTCTCTGCCTGGAGAGAGCATCCCTCTCGTTCATCCCAAACACTGAGAAGACAGGTGCCCGGTACATGACAAGTACCACTTGAAAGGATGCACATGTTAATTACTTTGCTTTCTTGGCAATTATACCAGACTAGAAACTTCCCTTTTAAAAAATATATTTCTTTTATTTTTGAGATTATAATGTAATTTCGTCATTGACCCCTTCCTTTTCCCCTCTCCTTCAGATTCATGGCCTCTTTTATTGTTTACACATATATTCCTAAATACATAAATACAACCTGCTCAGTCTGTCAGAAACCTCTCTTGACGAGAGTTCTATATTTGTTTTCTGTCTTGATTTTTTTTCGTTTTTGAAACAGTCTCACATAGCCCATGTCGGCCTTTAGTATGATTTAGACCAGCAGCTCGGAGAGAAAAATGAAATAGTTTGCCCCTGCGAATATTTTCCCAGTAGTCTTCACCCTTTTCTTGTAAAAATGGAACTTGATCCAAGGCAGGAGTCCAGTGTGGAGCTTCAGTTCCGAATAAACCAGCGGGGACTTTGGACGTTGTATTGCTACTACCTGGAATGTCTTCCCTTCAGTCTGTGTGTCCCAAATGCACCTGTTCACAGCTGGCCATCGGCAGACACACCTTTACATAAAGCCCACTGAGGTCTCTCCAGTCCAGGGACTACCTGGAAGGCCTAGAGTGAGAGACAAGGCTCTAGAAGGCAGACTACATTTTACACGCCTCCATATTTCTTACCACTAGAGAGACCCCAGTAATCAAAACTGGAGTTGCCTGGGAACCTGACCCCATGAGGGTATCTGCAAGCCCCAGCAGAACAATCCCAGTCTAAAAGACAGCCCTTTTGATTCTTGGACATCTAAAGGGTTGTACTGCTTTCCCGTGGTGAACTGTCTGTCCTAAGGCTCCCCCTCTGGCCCATCATCTAAATAGTCATTTCACGTTGCTGGTACTTTGTTCCCAGTACATTGACCCGAGTAGAGGAGACACAGCCGGTGGACATGGTACACAGTAACCCTGCACATCCTGTATCAGAGACCCGTGGGCAAAGGTTCCGTAATTCTCTAGTCCCATTTTTAACTCTGGCTTATGTGTCAAATGTCATAACTAAAAAAGACTGAAGTGTGTATAAAATATCACAGAAAGGCATAATGTCCACACTCGATTATGCTTGGCTAATACAGTTCATACATGCAGGAGAACCCTGCTTATTCTGGAATTTTTCTAGGATAGCTTCAATTCTAAAAGTATCACATCAGTTCTAAAAACGTGTTTGTTCTGAGAAATCTGGCACTTCTGCGTCCAAATTGCATTTATCAAACTGTCTCCCTGAATTGGGAGTAAAACAAAGTTGCTAGAATGCACTCCAAGGTTCTAACTTTGGAAGTATGTCCCTTAGAACATGAGCCCCTGAGCCCATCTGCTGGGGACTGACGGACATGTGTCACTGAGTGTCTCCTGGGCAGAGAAGGGACCTTCGAATATCTTCATTTCGTATTCACGTTTAAAAGTGTAAATTGCACGACTGGGGAATGCTATAATGCTGCTCGGCTTACTCTCTGTTGGCTGCAAAAGAAACTGGAGGAACGTGATGGAAAGGAGTCAAGGCTGGCTCTTCCCTCCCATGAGTCTCAGCGGCACAGTGGGCATTTCGTGCCTTCGGTTGGAGGAGTGAGGGTGTGGTCCCTAAGGACAGCATCAGCATTGCTGTAATGGCTTCTCTGGCCATTTCTTCCCCGCCCCCCTTCATGTTTTTGTTTATCCAGGAGAACATCGCCTGAGAACATCCTTGCTTGTTTTCCCTTAACTTTTTAAGAATGTACGTCTGAGGGGCAGGAGGGCTGGCTCAGCTGTTAAGAGCAATTTCAGAGAACCCAAGTTGGGTTCCCAGTGCTGGGAACCTCCATGGGCGCCTGAGCTCGCACGCACATAGCCACACACATAATTAAAACTAAAATACATCTTTAACAGCAGTGATGGCAAAAGAATAAAGTCTGTCGGGGTATTTTATTGCTGGAATTCTTAATTTTTAAAAGATTTTTAAATTTTATTTTATGCGGACGAGTATTTTGTCTGCCTGTACGGACACCACATGTGTGCCTCGTTCCCACAGAGGTCACAAGAGGGCGTCAGACCACCTGGCAGTGGAGTACAGGATGGTTGTGAGCTACCATGTGGGTGCTGGGCCCTCTCTTTGAGAGCAACAAGTGCTCTGAACAGCAGCTCACACTCCAACCCCTTCTTGCTTGTTTTCAATTTAGACAGAGCTCATGTAGCCAAAGCTGGCCTTGAACTCCTGATCCCCCCACCTCCCACTTGTTGAGAGTGGCGTGGACCACCACAACCAGCCATACCAGACTTTGTGAGTCACCTAGTCATACCGAATGCTATGACCCCGGAGCTGCACGCCCTGGCATTGCCTCTGTCCACCAGATGGCGGGAATCCCTCTGGCACGTTCTGTGGGACAGCTGCCCAGAACATTTGGGTGGGTCTAGCAGTAGATCTTTAAAGCCATAAACACATGGGCTCTTACACAAAACTAAGTTTTCAAGCAAACAGAGCTAGTGATGGTTTGGCTGCTTTCACCCACAGCTGCTCGCCTCTCTGCTCCTTCCCCGGGCTTTAGCATATCCCCTTTGCCTGAAGCACTGCACCAAACCTCAGCCTCCTGCACCTGACTCCACTCTTCAGTCACCACTGATGGTGATAGGGAGACTTTCTTGACCTCACACGCTTTCCTGCCCAGTTCCCCACTCATGTCCTGCTGTGAACACACTGCTGGTCATTCAGTCCCCTGCTCAAATGTCTTCTCGGACATCCTGGTTTACTTATCTATCATCTCTCCGTTGGCACAAGTAAACAGAACCCGGTGGTAAAGAATGGCTTTGCTCCCGCAAGACCAGGTAGCCTCCGGCCCTTCCGATCGGATACTTGGAGGACTATATTACTAGTCCTTCCTGTCTGTGGTCCTGATAACAAGGTCATATCTATCTAATCTAAGTCCTCTTGTGTCTAATGCTTGATGTAATCAGGCCTCGATAAATACTCGTTGACAAATGAGCACACGTACAGCTATGTAGTTCTCTCGTATCGGCACTGCTGCAATGAGGTATATTTTGTGGTTTGTTCTTTGAGGTCAGTGAAGCAGAGAAACGGCCCAGAAACCTGCACCAGCCTTACTTAGTTACCACAGCGTATGCTGAGTCAGGCAAGATACGAAAGCAATTGTCTAAATAGGTTTTATGCTGCTGTAGATTTTCAGTGACTAAATAAATGATTAATCACAGATTTTTTTAAAGGAAGTTAAGCATGGCTTGCAAAGCACTAATTTATAGAGACCATAGAGAGATGTCTGTGGGTGATGTAAAAATACACTCTAGGAGAAACCACGTTGATCGAGACAGCTATGAGAAAGAAGGCTGAGTGCAACAGAAAGACCCAGACTTAACAGTGAGAAGCACTTCAAAAGATACATCTGGAGCAGCCAGTAGTGCTCCGAATAGCTCCTCAATCCACTACAGCTCATTCAGAGATGAATATAAGAAGCATATTTGACATCCTACCCTTAGTGATTGTAAGGGCCTGGTCAAGTGACCCCTGTCCACCTGATTCCCAGTGCTGACAACAGCCTCAGGATTAAAGACTGTGTGTGTGTGTGTGTGTGTCTGTATGTATGTATGTGTGTGTGTAGGTATATGTGTATGTATGTGTGTGTATGTATATGTGTGTATGTGTGTGTGTATGTATGTGTGTGTATGTGTGTGTGTGTGTATGTGTGTGTGTATGTGTGTGTGTGTGTGTGTGTGTGTGTGTGTGTGTATGTGTGTGTGTATGTGTGTGTGTGTGCGTCTTCTAAATAGGGGGCTCTAAGCCCTCTAACCCAGTAGTGCAGGCCAAACACTAAGCTAAAAGAAAGCTGACTTCTGGAAACGGAGCCTTGTATGTGTAAAGGGTGGTGAGATGCTTGGTGTCTCTTTCTGAGTCCTTGGACCTGAACACAAAAGACGGAAGCTCCACCCCTCAACCCTCCCACCCCACCCCCCTACCCCACCTCCACCCACCAGTCCCCCATCCCCCCACCCCACCTCCACCCACCAGTCCCCCATCTCCCCACCCCACCTCCACCCACCAGTCCCCCATCCCCCTTACCCCACCTCCACCCACCAGTCCCCCATCCCCTCTACCCCACCTCCACCCACCACCCAGTCTTCACAGCTAGAAGGAAGGAAGCTGCTCCTGAGCTAGGAGGGCTCACCGTTCCCCCCCTCAGTGTGTCCTCACCCTCCTGCTAGTGGTCAGAGGCTTAGCTGACCTGGACACTCACGGCACGTCCAGGGACTCTCCATCCCCTTTCCTCTCTCCCATCTGCTTCCATCCTAACTTCCCTTTGCAGCCTCCCACCTTCTGCACGTCTCTGCCCCCCCCCCATCCGAGCCTCGGTGTAGTGAGGGAAGAAACTGCTGCATTTCTCTGTGTTTGCATCAGATCCTAACCTGTCTTTAGCCCCGGACAGATCATGAGATACACACCTTGGTGTGCTCAATAAAGAGGGATTGTTTTAATAATCCAAACAGAGCTAAGAATGTTTAAATTCGTCCCACTCTGTCTTCACTGCAATAAGAGACGGGTCCAACTGTGTTGTAAGAGTGTGGCCTCGGGCCTGCGCTCTTGAGTTATGAAATGTCGCTGCAAACTCTCCTTGTATAGCAATGCTATCAGCCAAGAACTCCAGCCTTACCCCCGCTGTTGAGAAATCTAAAGTGCTTTCTCCTTGTTGTGCACAAGTTCCTGCCTAGTGGAGATCTGTGATGTTCACAAGAACATCCTTGGTGACGTAGGGCCCGCTGGTGCTCTCTTTTATCTCCCCGGAGACTGTCCAAGTGGGGGCTTGGCAGTGCTGAGAGAGCCCGCAAGCCCGACGCTTCCTTGCAGGTTTAAGGGATGGCAGATGTTAGACCTGGCATCGGGGGTCCATGCTGCAAGTAGGAATGGGAACACTGTGTCCCTTCCATGTGTGTGAGCATGTATGTCCTTTCCAGCATGTGGTGAAGTTGGAAAAAGGAGAAGAATATGGCATTAGCTTTTTAGTTTTCTCTGGATGTACGCCTTAGAGAATGTCCCTTTCCTCTTTCCTTCATTGTGCACATGCACATGTGTGCAAGGAGGTGCCAGGGCAATCTCGGGGTCTTCGGTGACATCTCCCCTTTTTTTTCTTTTTCGGTAGGGTCTGTCATTGGTTTGGAACCGACTGAGTAGGCTAGGTTGATCGACAAGGGATCTGTTTGTCTCTGCTCCCTGTGCCGAGATCACAAGGTACTCGATGCATCCATTGATCCGTTTGCTTATTTACTTATTCTTTTGTTATTTTTGAGACGGTGTCTCACTGTGGAGAGTTGACTGACTTAGACCTCACTCTGTAGACCAGGCTGACCTTGAACACAGAGGTCTACCTGCCTCTGCCTCCCGAGTGCTAGGAGTAACACCATGCACCGCCACCACACCTGGCAAATCGAAATGTTGAAATGTGTGTATTGATTTTGGCGGCGGTCGGGGGATGTTTTACTATATAGCTCTGGTTGGGCTAAGATTCAGTCTGCAGACCAGGCTGACCTCGAACTCAAAAAATCTGTGTGTTTCTGTCTCCTCCTGCATGCTGGGATTGGAGGTTACTAGCACATCTGGTTTACACTCAGCTTTTTGTCTGTGGTTTCTGGGGATTAGATTCCTGTCTCTGTGCTGGTGACTGACCTATCTCCCCAGCTTTTATCCCACTGAGGTTACGGGCATGCTATACCACTTCCAATTTAGTTTTTGCATGGTGGAAAGCATCGGCTTTTTGTACCCACCCCAGGAACATAGCTCTCTTTATCTGGCCTCGGAGCAGCACCGTGGTTTACAGGCCCGTCATCCTTCGACAGCAACTGACAGGTAGTGTTCATTTTTAGACCCCACGTTCCTCCCTTTGCTCACCTAGTATCGAGCATAATTTTTGCTTAGAGCTGGTATTCAGTGACTATATGTTGGTATAAAATAAAAACTTGCTTTGCTTTGGAGCTGTTTTATGCATCCTTCCCACTAACCAGTTTCCTTTCAAGACCTTAGTTAGATCTTTTATACATCCCGGGAGAAGTGGGTGTAAAGGGTGGACAGGGAAGAAGGGATGGGTGCAAGACTGACAAGGTTGAAAAATCGCATCCAGCTCAAAGGCTCAGGAATTCACTAACCCTAATTATCTGGTGACTGGCCCTGGGGAGACTAGAGGATGTGGCTCGTGGCCTTATTGTGAGAGTCACTGTGCTCGAAGGAATGGGTCTGCACTGGTTGTTTTGAGAGGTGTGCATCATGGTTGGTGGGCTACTCTTGATAGGATAATTAGTGGTGGTCCCTGAGAGGGCCGCAGGGTGTTAACACATTCCTGTGGGAGAGTACCAAGCCTTGAGCAAAGAAGTAAGAGTGGAGTCTAACTCAAAAGGGACCTCAGATGTTAAGCTAAGGAATTGTCTTTCAGTTCCGCAGACGGTGGTCTGCGACACCCCAGGAGCCACGCAGGGAAATGACACAAGGGCTGCTCAGCAGGAAAGCAAATCTGGTGCTTCTGGATAAGGTGGAGTAGAATTTAAGGATCAAAGCAATAGGACCTTGCAACGAACTAGACGTAGTCTTCAAGGGACGATGGAAACAAAATCTAACCGCTGCGTTTCAAGCCTTTGTGACCAGAGATTCTATTGCTACTAATTCAGACAGTGTCTGGGGATAAGGTACCCCCAGCTCTGGAGATAAGTGGACAGGAACGAGGAACTTCTTTTCAGAGGTGCTGATTGGACCATACTCAATCGGCAGTTCTTATATATCGTGGCTTCGCTATGTGTCAGTGTTCCAACTGTATTGGAACCTGGAGTACTTGCCTTTTATCTTTTCCCAGTACTTACTCTCCTGGTTCTCGTGGTTTTGGGTGTTGACAGGGTGTGCATTCCCTAGAACCTGATTGCATGGTGGAGGAACATCTGGTCTCTCCAGTTGCCTAGCAGCGGTCTGAAAGTGCCACAAGATTATACAGCCAGGACATGGATAGGAGACTTAACTCCAGTGAGCCATAATTACTTCATTTGTAAAAAGCGGGTCTTCTGAGCCCAGAGATGGTGGTGCACAGGAGGCAGAAACAGGCGGATCTCTGAGTCTGAGGCCAGCCTGGACTACAAAGTAAGTTCTAGGACAGCCAGGGCAACACAGAGAAAACTTGTCTTGAAAAACCAAAATAATAGTAATAATAGTAGTAGTAATCGTAGCAGTTAATAGTAGTGATGGGACTTCTGAGCCATCTAAGAATGCTTTCTGGTGTGCTGACATTTTGTCAATCACATTTGAGATGTAACGCCAGAGATGTACTTAGTGGATGAAGGTGGTACCTATCCTTGTTTTTGAAAGTTATTGGATGCAGGGCTTAAGGGAACATTGAGACAGATTGTCAGGGGTAAATTTGTTAGAAGAGCTACGACCATGGGTGGGAATCTGGAGAGTTCAGGCTTATGTGACAGGGCTGGCTTCCCTCCCTATAGCTCTCTGACAAAGAAAGGGGCTTGTTCCACAGCATGCAGCCAGCCTGGCTGATTCCTCAGCTGGATAGGGAGGAGGTAGGGAGAAAGATGCATGGCTACCAATACTCCCTTGGCCCATGGAAGTCTGTTGACTTCAGATCCACAAGCAGTGCTCTCAGTAGGAGTCAGTTTCCCAGAGGGGAAGGCGGCGGCTGCAGGTGTCAGGGCTCAAGCCGCAGTCTGGTCTGAGTCTAACTGCAGTTTTCTCAAAGCCAACTCTAGGAAAGACTATCTTGACCTTGTTAACATGTGAAGCAGTCAGTTCTGAAGGTATTAGTGCCCCCTGTGCCTTCCCCCATTCTGGTAACCACAGCCTTTCCTTAAACTCAGGCTAAGGACCTCCCATCCTCACCAACTGGCCCATCTGTTAAGAGGAGTGAGTTTGAATCCAGGATTCAAGTACAATAGGCAGCTGCTAATCTGCCACTTAATGAAACCAGGACTTCCACAGCGTACCCTAATTCACAGATTTCACAGACCTGAGTGGTGGATGAGGAAGAAAACATGCTCGCAAGATGTAGAATGGCAGGATGAAAAGGGGGACATCCAAAAGAGAGAAAGGAAGAAAGGGACATCGGGATCCCTCCTCTCCCAGGTTCCTCGGGTCCTCTTGTCACCTGCTACCATAGTGCCGTGAACTTCTCTATTAACATTACCAAACGTATCAACGTGTTTGCAGTGTCTCTCTTTACTTCTGAGAGCATATGATCCAAGAAGACTATGTCCATCTTGTCCTGCCTCTCTTTTGGATCTTCACAGGTTTCCAGACTCCTGGGCCAGTAGCACATACATGATGCATAAATACATTGAATCTTGGCAATGCCGAGACATAATATTGTTTCCGTTTTACGGGAGTAGTGGACACTCAGAAGGATTCAATGATTCATCTGCATTCACATAGCCAATGTGAAGCTCAAAGGTGGGTAGCTAGAAATAGGCTCCTTCCCCTTGCTTGACCATGAAAACTGCACCAAGCAAATGTCATATCTCCATTCCACGTCTGTTCTTTGTATCAGAACGGACCACAGCCCCTTCAGCTAAACAACTTAATAGGCGAGTGTCAAGAGGTCACAGACAGGAAGAACAGCTAAGGAACTGCAGGAGAATTGGGGCTCCCATATTAGAAATAAAGGTTGAGTGAAGTCAGGTCTTCAGAAAGCTCTTTTTCCAGTTCTTACCTAGGACTCAGCCTTATTTGGAGTTCCAAGAGAGAATTTAATTGACCAGAGGAGGGCAGCATTCCTGTATTGACTGAGACTGTGTACATAATGGGGAAGAGGAAATTCCCCCCAAAACAATCCAAGCGAAGTTGCAAGAAAAAAGTAGAACTGTATACTGAGAATCCAAAATAAATACAAAGTGTCCACTACAAGCGGTTACATGGAAGGCTGGCTGCCAGAATCCTGAGCCAGGAATGAGTTCCCTCCCAAGAGCTTACCTGCCACCCCCAGGATGTGTTAGTGGGGGGAGGGGCAGGTGGAAGAATCTACCACAGTGCCATCTCTGGGTGCTTGCTGGGCTCCCCTGACCTCCAGTTACTTGTGTTGTCCACACCTTCCTGTGGGATTATCTCAAATCCGTTTCCTGATGACCCAACATCCTCCCGCAATCAATCGGCAGGAGTGAGGGCTGCCAGCACCTCAGGTAGCAGCTTTGCCCTGCCGGGCACCGCTTTCTGCAACATCCTGTGTTCACTTTCCAGTTCAGCTCCAAATGCCAGTTTTAGTTTGTGAAAATTTCCATGGCCTCCTGCTAGGCTACTCTTCACGTATTCCAGCCTACAGGCACGGTGCTCAGCTACATTTTGTCCCTTTGTGCAGGCCCCAGCTCCCCACCCTGTGATCTGCACCATCACCCATCTTGCGCAGGACACTTCAGACTTCTAACAACCCCATAGTGGAGACGGGTCTATCTCAGGAGCCCAGATCCCAGATAGGGTAAGGAACTCTGGTAGACTCACACGCGGCCATCCTGGCAGAACCAGGACTGGAAAGCAAGGTTTCAGTCTATAAATAGTAGTGCCAGCCTTCCTCATTAGTAAGGATGTTAAATCACGTCAGTGAGGTCCTGGGACCCAGAGAGTCCATAGTGTGAGGTTACGACAAAGCCTTGGCTTTTTGTAGATTTAAACAGTTCAGAGTCTCCCCTCAGCCAGCACCCTCTGTGGTGTCAGGCTCCGGGCTTACACGTTCACATGTTGCACTGGTGCTCACACACACACATATATACACACACACATACACACACACACACACACACACACACACACACACACACACACACACACACACACACACACACACGCATGGTGCCGTGTTCTAGTGAGCTCTTCTTTTTCTATACTTTGCGGTGCCCAGAGACGGCAAATCAATGAAATCAAACATCTACCTTGTGACCTGAAGTTTATTCATGTTGTTGTATGTATTGGGTTCATTCCGTTTTTGTTGCTGAATAGATTGTAGTTCGTTGTATGACCACTCCACGTTTTGCTTATGTATACAGGTTGATTGTTGTGGGAGATTTTAGTCATGGATAGTGTTCCAGTAAGCTGTCCTTGAAGCACATAAAGGACTCACTGCCTACCAGTAAACAAAGGAGTGGCTATCCAGTTCTCCATGAATAGGACATTCCTTAGCCTTAAGGCAGATGAAAGTTAGGCTCCATTTATTTGTATATTGGAGGGCTGGGTGGAGACAGAGAGGATTTGGAATAAAAAAGAACTAGGGCAAGGGCAGGGGGAGAAAGAGACAGCAGAGAACAAGGAAGAAGAAGCTAGAGAGCAGGAGGAGAACCAAGAGGAGAGCATGGGGTGAGGAAGCATTGGAGTGAGCTCTCTGCCTAGCCGCCCGGGTATAGAATTCCCTGAGACTTGACATAGTTGGTGATTAATAAAGAAATTGGAAAAGTCAACTCTGGACTCTCTATTAAGCACCGGAACTTTAATTTAACAGTTGATAGGTATTTAAACCTTTTACAATGTAAACTATTACGTGTGTGGCTATGAGCTTTTGCATGTGAGTCTCTATGTAATTATGTGACGTCCTAACCCTATGTAGATACTTAGGAGTGGAATTTCTGGGTCGTATGGTAAATATGTTTCACATCTTAAGAAACTGCCAAACAATTACCCAAGAATAAATGTATCATTTTATGGTTCTAGTGTTTTCAAATCCTTGTCCAAATTTGAAAATGTCAATCTTTGGTTGTGGTTATTTTAGTTATTTATATTTTAGTGGTATTATTAATTTGCATTTCCTTGATAAATAGTGATGGTGATCATCTTTTTCAGGTCGTAGGTCTACTTTGCTGAGCTATCCATTCAAATCTTGGTCATTTTTGGTTTTAATTTCACTTATCTGGTTAGTTGTTAGATTTCTTTATATACACACACACACACACATTAAAATCCAGTTTCTCCTTTTGAGAGAAAACATCCAGTATTTGTTTTCTGAGTCTTATTTTTTTCATTTAACACAATGACCTCCAATTACATCCATTTTCCTGAAAAATGTCATGATTTCATTTTTCGCGTTAGAATTCTTTACATATTCTGGTTATGCCTCTTATGTGGGTTACGTGACCTACAAATGCTTTCTCCCTCTGTGGGTTTTGTTTTGTTTTGTTTTTCCTCATTGGTCACTTTCTAAAAAGCAAAGCTTTCAACTTTGATAATGTTAAATTTGTCAAAGTTTTTCACTAAAAGATCATGTTTTGGGGTCTCGTGCTTAAGAAATCTTTGCCTAATCTATAATCACAAAGACATTCTTATATATTTTTGTATCAGCATCCAGTTACCCTAGCATCCTTTCCTGAGAAGACTACCGGTTTGCCTTAGCATGGCTGCCAAGCCCGGTGACCACTGAATGTCTGTGTCTGGAGTCCGCTCTGCTTCACTGTTTGTGTCGCCAGCCTTAGGTCCGCACCACACTGCCCTGATTGCAGCCACTTTATTACAAATCTTCCAGTCTTCTCATCATAATTGTTTCCGTTAGATCCTTTCCATTTCCACATAAAAGACCAGCTTGTCAAAACAAACGCCTTCTAGGGTTTGTTACAAATTAAGGTGATAGATCAATATTTGGATTCTATTTTCCTCATCGCTGAGGATCGAACCTAGGCTCAGGCATGTAGTCTACCAGTGAGCTATATCTTCAGCTCTCTTTTCATACGGTTGTTATTTTGTTTGTTTCTTGAGACAGGGTCCCTGCCTGGCCTTGAACTTCCAGCCTGGAATTACACACCTGCTCCACCGGGCCTGGCAGTAATTGCTACCTTCATACCTTTGCATCCTGTAGTCTGTGAATTCACTGGTTCGTTGCATTTGTTCAGACCTCTTTTCATTTCTCAGCAGTGCTTTGAAGTTTTCAGTGTGTAGGCCTTACATTTCTTTTTGATACAAATTGGTTCTGGCTAGAGAGATGGCTTAGCAGTTAAGAAGCACTTGCTGCTCTTGCAGAGGACCTGAGTTTAGTTCCCAGCATCCACATAGTGGCTCACAACCATCTATAACTCCAGTTTGAGGAGATCTGATGCCCTTTCTGATCTCTGCGGGGACTGCATTGTAAGGATTTTTTTTTCTTTTAAAAAAGTGAATGTGGCTGTTTTTTTGCCATTTGGGTCTGAGCTCTGTATCTAAGCTTTCAAGCCTTTGTAACTGTTACTTTTTCACTGGCAACTCGACTTTGTGCCTCTGTTCCTGGCTGAAAGATTTCTAACTTGTAACGTTTTTAAACCTCAGCTAGCTCAAAGGGTTCAGAAGAAAAGGAGAGGAAGAGAGGAGAGGAGAGGAGAGGAGAGGAGAGGAGAGGAGAGGAGAGGAGAGGAGGAAAGAAATCAGTCTAAGCCTAGGGAACTGAACTAACTCTAAGATGCTTTATCCCAATGACCTTTTCTTTCCAGTTATCTCAGTAATCTCTGCCTTCTTTTTTATTCTCTAGAACTATCTGCCTTTATCTGAGCCTTATTTCTGCCTGCTTTCCCTATCATCAGCTTTTGTGCTCTCTCTTTCCCTGTCCTGCAGCAACTGCAGTTTCCAACTGGCATTCACCCTCTTATATCCCTCTTATCTCCAAGCTGTTCCCAGAAGTCCAAGCAGCATGCAACCATAAGGGGGAGGGGCTTTTCTTTGGCAAAGCCTTACTCTGCACTGCATGCTTGTGATATATGTACATGCAAACTAACTAAATAATCAATTAAATAAATATATGTCCCATCGTATTCCTTTTCTCCTACAGATGAAATCTATAGATTTCTGCTATGGATGAAAGTTCTTTCTTGATTTTATTTTGTTGTTTATTTAATAATATATGGTTATTATTAGTTGTTGTTGTAGTAGTAGCAGTAGTAATACTATCAGTATAGTTTTGTTTGGTTGGGTCAGGGTCTCTCTATTATGTAGTCCTGGCTGTCCCAGAAACTCACTATGTAGATCAGACTGGCCTTGAACTCAGAAACCCACCTGCCTCTGCCTCCCCAGCGCTGCTACTAAAGGCGTGAACCACCAGCCCTGGCAGCCACTGTTTATTAATGGTGTGTCCTGCGCCCTTGCTGAGCTTGCTTACTGGTTCCAGTAGATTTCTGTAGATCCCTTAGGCTTTTCTGCAGATGAGACCAGGGTATGCACAAATAGAGCGTTACTTCTTCCCTTCCGATTTGCATATCTTTAATGACCTCCCTGCCCATATATCAGTCAGGATCTCTGTAGAAGGAGGGAGACAGCAAACATTCTAGCCTTTTAATAATCCTGGATTCTTTCATTTCAAAGAGACTCTCACCATCTTCCAGCAAAGGAGATGACGCCTTTCCGCTTCGCTAAGGAGCTCCTTGGCGTCTCCAGCCTTCTTGCTTAAAAGATCTGAAAGGTGTGTTTTTCTTAAGAGATGAGTAACTCCTGTATTTTTTGAAAGGGTCACTGCCCTTCCATGGGGACTGGGTGAATGAGAATTGAAAATCCAGTAAAAGATGCTTGGAGCTGATGAAAGCTCTTCCTAAGCCTCCAAGGACCTAGGATGGGCCTCAAGCCAATGCTCTCCCTCCTCAGCATCCTGGTGTCCTCCAACAAGCTCCTTCCTGTACCCCAGTTACCTCTCTAGAGCACCTGCTGAACTCCAACAGGCTCACCCCAAGGCCCCTAAACCCACCGTGTTCGTGTGGGTCTTTGACTCTCACCCACCCGCTGCCTCCCACAATGTCTTCCTGTTTCCTCTGCTTGTCCATATCCTACCCAAATAACCAGCACCGAAAGTCACTCTTCCTGGACCCCAGAGATCTCTCCATCTCTGCACAGCTGTGTTCTACATAAGACCACAGCAGGCTGGTACTGTGTAATTAGTAAGGCCTTTCTCTGATTACTTGGATATAAGAGGCACACCTGTCAACACTGATAAGAAATCCATCATGGGGGATGCCACTTTCTTTTGAGGTTTTTATAGCATCTGTGGAGGCTGATCATCAATATTCTGTATCAATTAAAGGGACTGGGTAGGCAACGGGAGCCAAGTGATCAGCTACGCTGAGCAGTGAGTGTACCTCCTGCTAAATCCTTGTCTACCAACTGACTTGGGCTTTGTGCTTCTCCTTGGCCTACAGCAATGTCCTGGAGGCCCTTGACACTTTCTGGACATCTTCTGGGGTACCATGTAATGGCTAGCCCGGCCACACCAATCCAGGAAGTGGTTGAAGCCCACGCAGCCATCACTGCCAGAGAATTAGGTATACCTGACAGGTATACCAAGAACACTGGGGCGGCTCGGGTCGGAGGGGATCTCTTCCTCCTCCCACCACATCCTGGAAGTCCCAGAGGCTCTGGGCAGCTGGTCCACAACCGCAGAGCTGCTAATCAACTCACAGTTCATGTCCCTGCTTCCTGGAGAGTGCATGCCTGCTTAGCTGCTTTGCCAGCTTTCCGTTGCTCGTTGCTCGCCTGCCCCAGGGCTGCGAAGTACAAAAGTGGCTTTTCTACAGTCAGTTCAAGCCAGCCTGGCTTTGGTCCCTCATTCTCCTTTGTCAATGAAGCAAAGATAGGGTTGTTCCCCAGCTTTGTGTCTCACAGTGAAGCCCTCTGCCTGCCCTTCCTCCCTCTCTCCCTCTCCCTCACTCCACCCTCTCTCTCTCAGAATCCTCAGCAGTGCCTCTCACTTGACCTGCTCTGAAGTGGGGAGAAAACCTGTTGCAGGCACAGACCCTGGGCTCCGGCTCCCTACTTTCCCTTTCCTTAGGCCTGGCCTGCGTGGGGCAGCTCTGGGGATGCCGGGAGGAGGGACTATGTTGGAACACTTTGCAGCAGCTATTGGTTGAGCAAGAATGACTAAAAGTCACAGTCCCAGGGAATTCCCCTAACCCCAACTGGGTGTGTTGGGGTACTGCCTTAGGCTGGAGGGCAGGATGGGTCTGGTTTCTGTGAGTTTTTGTCAAATGGAGGCTTTTCTAACCCATGTTTAAAACCGGATGTCTTTTCAGGAGGCCTCTGTTAGGGCTTATTCCTTCTGGTCCAGGGCCTGCTCCTTTCTGGGCCTCCCCTTGGCAGCTGATACCCAGATCACCCATAATTCCCCTGGGGTAGGCCCTGCAAAACAGTGTGACTGCCTTTTTACCTGGAGGCCTTTTCTCTAAGCAATGTGCTTCACTCTCCAGCTCCCGGGGTTTCTCAGCACCCAACTACCTTCTGTTCCCTGATGTTAAAAGGTTTTTTGTTTGCACCCATTTAACCCAAATAAAAGTTTGGTGAGAATTCATGAAGAAGATCAAGTTCAGTGAATATCTTCCAAGCCACCGAGGCACACCACATAAATATGCCTTCGAGCCTGCGATTAATTTTAAATAATTATTTATTTATTTTAGCCAGGTGATACATTTGTATAAACCTCTGCCCTCAGGAGACTGAGTCAGGAGGATTGCTCTGAGTTCTGAGCCAGTGTGAGTATGTAACAAGACCCCACTTCAAAAACAAAACAAGTGTCCCAAGCATGGGATGTGGGGTGCTCATGAAGTCCAATCCCTAGCTCAGGAACTATTCACGCTATTCCTCTGCCAGGGGAGGGAGGCAGTTTTCTTCAGGATGTAGACTCTGAGATGCTGCCCATGCTCTGGTACATGAGCTTACATAGGATCATATATAGGCAGCACCAAAAATATGTATATACTATATATAATATACATATGCATTTTATACATATGTATATACACACACACATATATAGAGACATATATGTATGTATATGTCTCTCTTTATATATATATATATATATATATATATATATATATATATATATATATATGGAGAGAGAGCATGTACGAGAGAGAGGAGGGAGAGAGAGCAAGTATGAAGTTGTGAGAAAAATGGTGGGGGCTATAGGAGAGGAATTGAAGGAAAGGGAATTGAGAAGAGATGGATCCAAACACATGTGTTTACAGATATTTAAAAAATATTTATAAAAGATAAAATAAGTGCAAAGTGGAAAAATGCAACCAACAAACAAAAATACATGGGTTGGGAGTGCAGCTCATCATAGAACACTGTGCTCCTAGCATGCACAGGGGCCTGGGTTCAAATCCCCAGCTCCTAGCCACCTCCAAACATAACAAAAGAGAACACACCAATCAAGTGATTTTTATAGACAGTTAATTACCGTTTATGGTCACTGGTAGATCTTTCTTCTGAAAGCATGGTCCTCAGGAGAATAACATCACTCCGGAGTTAGGCAAAGTAGAATCAAGGCCTCACACACAGACCTACTGTCAGACCTACATTTTGAAATTCCTTGGTGAGCACTATACATACTACAGCATAAGAATCGTCTGATTTCGTGGCATGAGTTTAAAATGGGGTGTCTAAAGTATGGCCCCCTTTCCAGTAAGGAGGCAGGAGGGACAGAAACTGAAGGAAAAAATTTAGGGATGGCCTCGAGAGTCTGTATGTCTGTTAACTACTTTTCACAGTCATCAGGCATCTGACTGATTTCAGCTTTTAAATCCTGTTCCCAACTTTTAGCTTGCTGCCTCTGGGGGTAAACCCCAGCCTCCTATCTGATTCTCCTGTTAACCTTCCAGCCTTCAGCAGGTAGTTCTCTTAACGTCTCACTAAACTGGTAAGCACGGGATTCCAAATGAACGCAAGACACAGCCCAGGCCTGAACGAGTCTGCAGCCCCCGCTCTACAGTCGGGAACTGGGCTCAGTGCTCACTAATGTGATCTCGCTCCGTTTTCACGGTCGTAACAATGTTGTCCCCGCTTTGAGCACAACGCTGAGACTCAGATACACCAACCTTCCCAGGGTCATAGGCTCTACATGACGCAGACAAGACTGAAGCCCAGCATGACTGCTTCAAACATCTGCCTTACTGAAACTGATGTTTGTAACCCAGGAGAGCAGTTTCACCAGGCAGCTGCTACTTGTGCACATATCTTTTCCCTGTGTCGGTCACACTCCACTCTATAAAAGATGTCTTCTTCACGGTGGTGCCCAGGACACTGTAGTTCCAGTGCCCTTGGTAAGGCTTCACCTTTCCACAGTCAACATACCACAGGAAGGAGGTAAAAATGCTGCTTGAATCATCTCCGCGGTTCCACTCTTCATCTCCAAAGCCTCCTCAAGGCCAAGGTTACTCAACACCTTCAAACTACAGTCTTCCTGTCCCAGCCCTGTGCCTGAGGCTTACCCTGACTCACCTCTGTCTCTCACAGGAAGGAGGCCACACAAAGACCCCTTTCTCCCTTGGCTAAACTATATATAGAGTTAATACAAGCTTTCCGCTCAGAAAAGTAGCAAAGGAATATCTCAAAGCTTTGTTATTTACACTAAAGACAGTGAAGACATTGTGGAGTACAGGTGGACAAATACTGCTCGTCCTGGCTGCCATACCATGCCAACTGTGTCCCACAGTGGCTGCCAGGGAGATCCTGGGCCGTCTTTCCTGCCAGGCTACCCCATGCTACCTCCACAGTGCTGATATAGACAGAGGATTTCTCTTGCCCACCCCTAAAGGCACAGAGCATAATACACAGCCCAGAGAATGGCTTGCACTCCCATCATGCAACTCTCTCACTCACACTTAGCTTGTCCCACCTAGGGACGGGGCCACCCACAATGGCCTGCACCCTCCCCAACTAATCCATAATCAAGACAGTCCCCCCACAGGCCTGTTTGAGTTGTAATTCCTTCCTCACATCTTCCCCTCCCAGACGGCTCCCGGGCTGAGTGGAACTGACAGTTAAAGCTAACTAGGACACGCCTTCTGATTACAGCTCCTACCTCCAGGATCACAGCCACACCCTCTATCTTCGTATTCTCAGATATAATGCTCAGACTGATATTTTAGTTACTTATCTGAAAACAGGTCATGGCACAGGGTCTCTTTACGGCTTCTTGGTAATTCAGGTTTGAAGTAGGAACCAGAGATGTTAGGTTAAGTGTAGCGGTTTCAAGCCCAGGTCTTCATCTCCTTTGAAGGTGGAACTTGCTTCTTTTAGCCTCTGTAGCAAACACTGTATATCAGATATCACCCACCCTTAGAAATATTACAGTGTAAAGGTTAATCTGGATGTGGTGTTGCATGCCAATAATCCCAGCACGTGGGACGCTGAGGCAGGAGGAACCAGAGCTGGAGATCAGCCAGAGCCACACAGTGAAGCCTAATATCTAATAGCAGCGACCAGACCATACCCTGAACACACAAAGACAGGGCAATTACCCTGATGGCGGTGTTGTGGCCAGTCAGTGCCGTTGACTTTGGGTCCTCATTACACTCTGAGTTGCCATAAGCCTGTTTCTCAGGCCTGAAGTCAGCTGTCCTTGAAATAAAACGAGAAAACCTGAGCTTGGGTCCTACCCCAGCTAAAGAGAGAGGACAAGCCTGTGTTAGTGGCACCCTGACTACACAAGCCAGCCAGGAGACCAAGAAGGGCACATAGCCTTTGAAACATCAGTAGAGAAAGAACCAGCCCAATGGGCTGAATGAATGGCTCCTCTTTTCCCCCTGGGCAGCCTCAGCAGGGACACTGTAGTGAATTTTGTCTTCAGATCTACAAACACAGGCTCGCCTATCCTGCCTCTTAGTTGAAGATTAGGCTAAAAAAAATAGATCATTAGTACTAAAGACTAAGTACGGTGATGGATGATTTCCAGCGTTCATGAGGGCCTGGGTTTGATCCCCAAACAAACCTCCTCTTCTGCTAGGTATGGTGGTGGCCTGATGCCTGCCATCCTAGCACCCAGGAGGCTGAGGTAGGAGATTGCCACTACTTCAAGGCCAACCTGGGCTACACAGTGAGTGCCAACTGGGCTATATAGGAAGACCCTATCTAAAAACAAGCAACCAAATGAACAGAGCAGGGCGTGGCAGTTCTTGCTTGTAATCCCGGTGTTTGTACTACCAGGAACCTGAAGCTAGAAGATTGTCGAGATCAAAGGCAGTTTAACCTGGGTTGTGGTAAGTTTCAGGCCAACCTTGGCTGCACTATGACAGTCTGTCTCATAACAAAGACAAAATTAGTAGTAGTAATAACAATAATAATAATATTAATAATATTAATAATGCATTTTATGAGCCAGCTGGGGAAGCAGGTCATCAAGGGAGGAACCTTAGGGTGTAACAGAAATCAACCATCATGCATCAACCCTTGTATCAAATATCAGAGCATGAAACACCACTTCCGGAAAGTGATTCAGTCCTGGAGAGATGGGTCAGTGGCAACGAGCTCTGTCTGCTCTTCTGGACAAAGGATCTTCCAAACCGGAGACCTGGTTTGAGTCCCAGAAACCACACAATGGTTCTCATCCATCTGTAACTCCAGTCCCAGGGTATCCAACACCTGCTTCTGGACTCTGCCAGCACCACGCACACGCACATAAACAGACACACATGCAAACAAAACACCCATGTACACTGAACAAATAAATACTTTTTTAAAGAGCTTTGAGCAAAGTCAGTCTTCCCTTACCCTAACTGTACCTGACTGTGGAGCCACGCCAGTGAGTTATTACAGTTTCTCTCTTGGATAGTATTCTTTTCTAACAGTTATATCGGAACTTCAAAAACAGACAAACAAACGAAATGGAAAAGCGGTCACCAATTTCCTCTTTTCATACTGCATCTTAACAGGCAGGCAGCCATCAGGCAGCACCAGCTGCTCCGAGGGTTTGCACAGGGGTGCCCTAATGTGGCAGGTGAGCCTGTGTTCTTACACTATTGGTCAAATGTGAATCGGTTCAGTTGTAGGCACTGAGTTTGTGTGTGTGCAGTGTGTGTATGTGTGGTGTGTGTGTGTGGTGTGTATACAGTGTGTGTGGTATGTGTGGTGTATATGTGTGTGTGGTGTGTGTGTAGTGTGTGTGTAGTGTGTGTGTGGTGTGTGTGTGGTGTGTGTGTGGTGTGTGTGTGGTGTGTGTGTGGTGTGTGTGTGTGTCCAGTGTGTGTGTTTATGGTTTGTGTGTGTAGTGTATGTTGTATGTGTGTGGTGTGTATATGTGTATATGTGTGTATGTGGTGTATGTGTGGGTTTTGTGTGCACACGCGCATGTGTGTGTGTGTGTATGTGTGCAAATGCTCAGATAGTACCACTGGGGTAGACAGTGCTCTCCACAGCCTCACAGAGAGCCCACTACAAACAGGGTAGATAGCATTTTGCTGTATGGAAGCTACAGAGGACTGAAAAGATGCTGGCTCAGCAGAGCTGGTCTGTGTGCAGAATGATAGAGGCAACCCAGCCATGGGGAGCCTGTAGTCGCTGATGTTCAGAGGTGAGGGGAGCCTGGTGAAAGCCAGAACAGCTGGGTGCAGCTGGCGAGAAGACAGTGAAGGTGGAAGAGAGAGACTGGGTTTGGAAGGGGGGGTTCCCTCCTTGTTCAGGATTTAGGCTTACCACCAGTACAGGTCAACACCTGCTGGTCTCAAAACCTACAGTGGAAGGAAATAGCCTGGAGGGCTGACTTAGTGTGGAAGTTACTTCCTCGGGGACTCCCAGTGGTCAGAGATTCCTGGCATTCCACCCTTTGATCCTTCAGAAAAGCACACATTTAAATTCCCTGACACAGGTAACACTTGGAAGCAGACTGTCCAGGATCGTAGCCCAAGACACATGCATATCCATTTGCAGTTCTAGAACTGGAAGGCAGACTCTGATGCTAAACTGCCTGGACTCAGTGTACCTCCCAGGGAGCTGATGAGGGCCTACAGGACTGCGCTGAGACATCGCCAAGGCTGCTTCAGCCGTAGCCGGATGGCCTCCAGCGAGTTCTGTGTTCTTCGTCTATAAAGCTGAAGTAAGACTGTTACTTGCGTTGTTGTAATTAAGACAGCTAGCTGAAGCCCACGGAAGACTAGCAGTCCTCTTGCACACACAGGCCTGGAATGACTCGTGTGTGTGTGTGTGTGTGTGTGTGTGTGTGTGTGTGTGTGTGTTTTCCAGGGCACACATGTGGGCTCAGAGGATGATCTTGGGTGTCAGCACTCACCTTCCCCTTTGATTTGGGCAGAGTCTCCTGTCCTTGCTGCATACGGCAGGCCAGCTGGCTAGTAAGCTCTCAGGGCTTCTCCTGTCTGGTTTCTCATCTCACCCTTCACATTAACCTGTTGGGAGGAGAGATATACACTTCCATATCCGGTTTTCTGTGAGTTCTAGGGATCCAAACTTCAATGCTCGTGTTTGCACGGCAAGTGCTTTCTTTGTCCACTGAGCTCAAATTCTGTTCATATTCCAGTCTTGTTCGATGGTCACCTCCTCTGTGAGCGCACCCAGCGACCATTTAGGTGATCCTGGCTCTGGGCCATTTGTAAGCTGACTAGGCTTCACTCTGTGATTTCTCCTTGCTTTGTCTCATTCTCTCTAAGACACAGATTCACCGCTTTACAGCATCTCTTAATTTTGTTCAGTTAGTAGGGCTTTTTTTTAAACATTCAGTGTTGTCACCTGTCAGAGCACAGTCTGCGGATGGAGTCGTGTGAGGAGAACTCTGAGCGCTCGTGAGAACACTCCAGGGAAACAAGACGAGAGTCTTGCGACCTCAGTTTCTTTCAAAACACGGAATTGCTCTTGGACTGTGTTTCCGTGTTCCTCCCCCGTGTAGCAGGTAGGAGTTGTTTACTTCGGGTTACTCCTCATTGCTTGCTGCCGCTATTCAATTAAACGTTTAGATTACCCTTTATATGCCTGCATGGATAAACATAAGCTCTGCGACACGCAGCTTGTTCTTGTGATTGTATACAGCTTGAACTTGCGATTGCTCACGTCATCTTTCTTAACCTTCAGTCTGATGTTCTGAATAACGTTGTCTGGTGCATGAGACTGTAGTCTGCCTCATCTATCAGCTCCATTCTCCCAGGTCTCACTGCCTCTGAGCAGTGATAGTTACTCAGGAGCAGTCTTCTCTCCTGGAATTCAAGAACTGGGCTGGCTGGCCATGAGCCCCTGGAGTCCATCTTTCTTTGTACCCCTTTCCCGAAATTACAAGCCTGACCCGCCAGGGGCTTTGTCACCATATACCTTCTGGGGTGCTCGCCACGTTACCACCCCTTTCTCTTCCTTGGCGAGACTTCTAAGTAGAAAAGATTGTAAGGTGACATAGGTACGATACATTTTCGAATTTGCCTTTGTGTTGCCAGGCCCTGGGCTTGGTAAATGTAATACATGTGTGGAAGACCCCCACATCAGTAAGAGCTGCCTGAGGTTACACATGTCCGTTATCCGGCTGGCCACCTCTCTTCCCCAGACAGTAACCTTTGGAAGGTCAGAGAGCTTCCCTGTACAGGCTGGACACCTTGTGAGAGGCCCAAAGGTAATCTTGGTTTCTGAGGAACTCGGCCACCGACAGGAAGAAGCCACTTCCCTCACTACAGCAGGACTCTACTTTAAAATTTCCTTTGCCAAGCTATCCGATTGCGGCTCCAGGAAACAGAGGGCCCAGTGACTGGTGTGTGTGTGTGTGTGTGTGTGTGTGTGAGACAAATGTTCACTTTGGGATCAGGAAAGGGAGTAAGGATTTCTCCTCACAGCTGAGTACTTCCTCTGAAACCAAAGGGTCTCAGAAGGATCTTCTTTCAAAGGGCTCATAACAAGGCAAGACTTTCAAGCTTCAGGTCTTTTGGCAAAATCCGCAAGCCACTCTGACCATATTGCGCTTGCTAACTCTGTCCTGTTCATAAAATGACAAACCCCTAGAACTCCAACTTTACCTGGTCACGAGAGAGTTAAAAAAAAAAATGCTCAGTCCAGACACAGGGAGGGGAGGTACCCCTAGGGACTTTTGATTAGTATTGCTCCCCAAGCAGGAATGTAAGGACCCCAGGATGAAGCCTGCATGCAGAGCTCCTATAAGCAAATATTGACTATCGAGCCTTTGCGGTTATCACAAAGCTGTAGTTTGAAGGAACACTTTGATTTTTCCTTGATGGGTGGGCCGAAGCACCTATCCACTAGCAAAAGTTTGGAGCTTTTAGCCATTAGATATACACAGATCCCGTGCTCCAGTCCCGCTCTTCAGGGAACCCGAATCTCAGCTGCCTTTGTCAGGCTGTACAAACACCTGGGCTGAACAAAGGGTATGGAGTTTGATTGTTACCCCTTGGCAACGCAGTTCAAGAAAACTGCTCTCTTCCTCCCTAAACTGCCCTGCCAGGTGGGCTCAGGGCGCAGAGTCCCTGGGCCAGGGAACCTGGGGCCGCAGAGGCTCCTGACAACACTGGGCTAAGCTGGGCTCCTCTACAGTCTCCTGCACCCTGGCCTTGAAAGGGAAATCAATCACAAATTCTTTAACTTCCTGTTTGCCTTTCTCTTCCTTCTCCCCATAAATTCCTTGAAATGAAAGGGCTCAGGGACGAATTGAAAATAGCATCGAGAAGAAGGGCACCCGCAGCCTTCCCAGCTGCCCCTCCCTCAGCCTCTGGCTCCTTCACCTCCCTGACCCTCCCCTAACTGGCCTCCAGCTCCTCTGCCCCTGGACACTGAAGGGGAAGGCAGCTAGGAGCCCCGGGAATGTGATGCTAACCAGGACACACCGGCTTGCCTGGCTCTGATAAGAACTCAGCTCGTACTCAGGAGGCAGAGAGAGTGTCCACAGAGAGCAGACGCCCTGTAGCAGGGGAGAGGGAGGTGAGCTGAGCCCCTGGGCAGGAGACAGGTGTGCTCTCAGCCCTGTCCACACAGCGGCTGCCCATCCAGCCCTTGCTGCGCGCTCACCACACCCGACCCCCAGCCCAACTGTCCTGACATTTCCAAGACTTTCTGAGGGATTTTCTTCCCCTAACCCGGAATGATCTGCCTGGGACTAAGGAGGAAGATAAGCGGAGGGGGGTGGAGGGGGGATGATAAAAACACGGAAGCCGATGAGTTTACAGAGCTCCAGATTTCTTATCTTACAGGGCTTCCTGGGAAATCAACTTCCTTTCCCCTTCCTCTTGTGTCCACTGAGATAAGCACACTTGCAAAGAGAACGGCCTCTTTTCTTAGATATTTTTTTTTTCCCCTTCTTGATATTTCTTTCCCTTCTTCCTGCTCAACTCTCTCCACCAATGTCCTGGGACTAATACTAATATGGTCAGAATTAATCTTACTCATCTGTTAAAAAAAAACAAAACTAAACTAAACTAAACTATAAACACAAATCGAGGAACACACAGTACAACAAAATAATTGACTCGATTTTTAATCACCAGCTACATCAAGGTGGTGAAAGTCAAAGCAGAGAGAACCATTTTAAAACTGCAGGTGCTATAAAGGGATGCACAGTGTCCTTTTGCTCAAAGTGGGAAGTTGGTGAAAGCTGATCAGAGTCCAGGATTAGAAGGTGGGGTTGTACCAGTGCTAACCCACTGTTTTAATAATCTAAGTGTGATTATGTGAGTGACCACTCTTGGGAGTTTTCTTCAAGGTAGTGATTAAGAGGAAAAATAAAGTATTCTGCATCCAGGAAACCAATTTTTTGGGAGTCAGACCCAAATCCATAATTTTGAGAATACCTACAAGTCTTGTTATTTTTGCCTAGAGAGACAATTCAAATGCAATTGTTCTAACACAGAGGCATGCCCCTTGCAGAAAAAAATACCAACATTTTCACAATCTAATGAGCTAACTCGCACAAAGAGTCTAAGTGGTTCTCATTAACTGAGGTGCTGGCGGAGTAAGCTATTGTACATTCGCATGCTCAGAAGGAATAGGAAACATCTGTGTGTCAATATCGAGCAACCTCTAGGGTATAATAAACAAAAAGAGCTGTCTGAATGCATACACAAACTAAAACCCAGAAACGTCAACTACAAACTTAAAAAAAAAAAAAAAGATTAGCTCTCAGAGAAGAAAACGGGGTAGTGAGGTAAGGAGTTAGACTGTTTTATAACTGTATTTGGTAGATCTGACTTTGGAATCATGTAAATGTTTCATCACCAAAAGCTTACTTTAAAAACACCAAGTGCTGCTTTTCCAGAGGACCCAAGTTCTGTTCTCAACCCCTACGTGGGGATGCTCACAACCACCTGTAACTCTAGCTCCAGGGGAGCTGATGTCCTTTTTAGTCTCCTCCTGCCCCCTCTCCCTCTCTGTCTCTCTCTCTGTCTTTCTCTCTCTCTCTCTCTCTCACACCCACACACCCACACACAAAACGAATCTTAAAATGTTTGGCTCTGCATTTACGTGTGCATCTGTGCCCATGCGTATGGATGCCGACAGAGGCCAGAAGCGGGGCATTGAGACCCCTGGAGCTGAGTTATCCGCTGTGAGCTGCCTGATGAGAGCGCTGAGAGCCAAACTCTGGTCCTCCGGAAGAGCAGCAAGTGCTCCTGATTGCTGAGCCCTTCCTCCGGCTGGCCCTCCCACCACTTACATTTGTAAAAGGAAATATTGAAAAATAAAGCAATTGACCCTACATCTGAATGGTCTAACACACTGTGGGAGGAGCTATTCCAGGGGGCGTCGGCTTGTCTACGGGTCCTAGCGGGTGTGTTTATCAGACTGGCAACGGGGACTGCAAGAACAAGGCTTGGTTTGCTGGTGCTGACCCGGCACTCCAGTTACTTGGGAAGCTGAGATAGGAGGGTGACAAGTTCAAGTGCTGCCTGGAAAACTTAGTAAGACCCTATTTCCAAATAGGAAGTGATCGTGGTGGAATACTCGTATAAGGCCCTGGCTTCAATCCCAAGTACCGAAGAGGAAAAACTAACAACAAAACCACTTTGCATGAATTATATTGTTAGATCATAAAAATGTTGGCATTTTGTCCTGCAAGAGGTGTGCATGCGTGTTAGAGCAATTGCCCAATTTGTGAAAACATGTCGTCCCCGGTGTCATTGAACATCGATCTTCTCAGCTGCAAGAGAAACGGACAGGATTGAAACTGTTCAGCAAAGTCATCAGAATGAGCTCATGATATGCTTCATGGTGAGAAATAAACATTCGTCCCAGCTCAACCTACGGAAGAGAGCCAGAAAGGACACCCAATGCAGCCAGGACCCATGGTGAGTTCTAGAACCCCACGTCCTCTAACCAAACTAAGGAAGAACTCAGGAGAAATGGCGCTCCACATTCAGAGCAGGGAACGTACAAGAAGTCTCTGAAACATTTTGTCACACCAGATTACAAGCATGGGACCGAAGACAGCTAGAACTGTGAGGGACTAACTTTAGGATTCCCGCTGGCCACGGAGCACCCAGTCTGTCAATATCCACATTCCCTGTGATAGAATTAAAAAAAAAGTTTAAATCTTAAACTTTAAAATAACAATTTGTCACTCTTATAAGAAGCTATGGTTCTTTTTCTTTTTTAATTTTTGCTCTTTTACTACTAATTAGTAAAAAAAAAACAAAACAAAACCAACACAAGCATTTATTCTGCCTCTCCTAGAGGAACGATTGCAATTGGCGACCAATCTGGCGAGACGTTTCTCTCCTCTTCCTATAAGGGTTACAGCTGAAAATCAAGACGCAAAGATCCAATTAGACATTGTCGGGATCTTTCAACTTTGAACGAGTCGGCAGACGTGGGACATGACCCTCAAGAGTTGCTGGCATCACAAGAGAGGCCAGGTGCTGCAAATGGAGGAACATGTCACCATATTGAGGCCGTATTTCCGGAAATAATGAGTGGAGGTATCTAACTAGCCCGGGGCTGGCTGGAAAGACAGCTCAGCAGTTAGGAGCGCTGGCTGCTCTTCCAGGGGACCCACATGGCAGTCCGCAACGAACTGTACCTCCAGTGCCAGGCAATCTCAGAACCTTTTCTGGTATCTATACGGTGCACAGACACACACATACAAAACACTCATACACGTTCCTATTTTTAATTTTAATTTTTTCCCCCCAAAATGATCCAATCAGCAATTTACAGACAAGTAGAAGATAAAGAATATTAAAATGACACCACAGGAATGTAAGGAGGGAGGGAAAGGAGACAGAGACAGAATAGGGCATAGCAGCCAGCCACAGCGTGTGGACCTTGCCTGGGTCTTGAATCAGATAAACAAACTTTTTTTTTTTTTTTTAAATTACAACACTTATGAAGTTATCTAAAGTTTGAAACTGGGGATTTATAATTAGTCTTTAGATGTAATAACTATGTAGTACCTATGTTGTTTAAGCAGAAGCCTCTTTTAAAGTCATGCAGAACTGTTTACAGAGGAATGTTATGGCTGATTTGCTTCAAAATCCTGCAGATGGGAGCCGAGGCGAGTGTCAGCCACAGATCTGCCTTTTCCCTGTGCTCGAAACCTTCCCATGTATTCCATCCACCCTTCCTGTGTACTTAAAGTTTTCTACAGTAAAAAGTTTGAAAATAACACCTACTACGTGCCAGGCACTAGGCTGGCATTGACCTCACTCACGAATGTGCATCACAGAAAAACTCAGTCAGAAACGTTCCCTCATGCCTTACACATGTGGGAGGGGAGAAGAATGTGGTGGCAACACCCTAAACTCTCCGACTCCAGATGAATGTGCAGTTTCTGTTGCCAGGTTGGAAATTGAGAGCAGAAGGCAGCCCTGTCTAGTGACACGGTTGAAGATCAGGGGCCAGCTGCACAGCGTGCTCCCCACCCAGGAACACGTGCGGATACCCTCCAGACTGAAACAGGGCCACGTGTGGGTTTTGACAGAGTGGTTAGACAGCAGCCCCACGGACTCGCTTGATCTCTCTCTTTGGCCCCTGGGCCTTCCATGGAAATGTGAACGTTCCTTTGACACTCACACGACACCCTCCAGCCCATACAACAGTCCCATAGAGACTGGGCAGTGCCCTTTGGCTCCACGGAGGGCAGAGGGGGCCCAGTTCTTCTACAGTGCTATGCTCGCACCACAATCTCCTCTTATTTCTGGGACCTGCCCTGTTTGTACTTTGGCTTCACGGAGCTTGGGGGCAGAAACATAAATTCAGCTGGTTGTTTTTCTGCCTGGTGGGGTGACCTTTATCCTACACGTCTGGGATGTTTTCCCAAAGAATAAGTGAAAAAAAAATGGTTTTGTCAAATCATGAAGATGTCTGGGCGGAGGAGTTTGGGCACAGGTCCCCTGACCTGTACTTGTCTGGTGTTCGGCTTGCGCTGGGGCAGTTTCTGTGGAACCCGGATGACTGTTGGCTTATTTTTTTATTCCATCATTTGCTACAAGGAATAAAAGAAGTCTTGAACAGCATCAAGGCAGGCTGGGGAGAAGACACGTTCACAGATAACTTCAGTTCAGGGCAGGGTGTGATCAGACCAGGAAGGCTTCAGGAGAGGGAAAGGCCGACAGTTCTGGCTGCAGTGGTGTAGTGTCGTTCCAGGAGGGAAAGGTAGAATGCAGATTTGAGAGATGACAGTTTCCAACTTGAGTGTCCTGAAATTGAAGTTGGAGAGGGCGTGGTAGTATAGGGTTGGCTTTCGTTATGGAGCAGATGGAATTCGGAATCACCTAGGAGACACACCTCTAGGAATGTCTCTTAGGACAGCTCCAAAGAGGTCAGCAGCACCATCCCATGGAACCAGAGTTCTGGACTGAATAAAAGAGAGAAATGGCAAAGCGAGCTGGACACCAGCAGTTACCTTTCTCTGATTCTTCTCTTCGTATGCAAAGTGGCCAGCTGTCTCACACCCCTCCACTCTGCCCCGCCCCACAACCACACGAACTGTCCAACCTCTTTTTGTAAATTGCATTTATCACCACGTTAAAAGCAACAGATACTGGTACAATGAGAACAGGGCAAACTCCAGGCAGAACATCCTTAATGAAATCATGGACATGGGATTTTTCCGTCTTCTGCAAGGATAATGAGCAAAAGCATTCGCGGCCTAGACACCTACGCCTGCAAGGCACTCTGCTGAGCCACAGGAACCAACCTGCTGGGTTCCAGCTCCGGGCTGCTCCTCCTCGTCTCTCAGTATACTAGTGAGCCGTGGAAAGAAGGTCAAAGCATTAATCTTTGAAAATCCATAGACTAGACTGACCTCAGTCATTATCCATCCTGGAAATGATGGGGTGCAGCCCCCCACTCTCCTATCCCAAAGGAAGTGCCCTTCAACCTCTTGATCCTTTTCAGTCTTGATGTTGGATCAACTCTGTCAGCAGCTTCTTGGTGAACAGTGGACACTCCACACAGCTTGGCTCTCATGACCCTTGGCGTTATTGCCATTTTAGATTAGATAATACTTTGAGTACTGCAGCTGGTGTATGTGTTGTAGGCCCGGCCTCTACCCACCCTCCACTTGTAATAAAACACCTGTAGCCATTCCCAAGTGTCCTACAGTGGGTGGGGCTATTGCAAAACTGCCTCTACTTGAAAACAACTCTATTATATAAAGACACCAAATTCTCTTTAAAGGCTTGTACTTATGAGACATATATTACATGAAGTCTCTGTAATGTTTCCATACATTAACACACTTAGCCCTCACAGACCCAAGGTAATGCAGGTGCATTATCACTGAAATCACTCACATTCAGCAGACCTCATCGACTTACCCAGATACACCCCTGCAAGTGGATTCAGGACCCCCTCCCCCAAGCGCTGACCCTCTAAACAGCCAAGCCACATCACACAACGCCCCAGACTAATTCACCAGTCCTCTCTCACATGGACTACAAACCAAAATGGCATGTGCAGCAGCAAGGGAGCCCCTGAGAGCATCTCAGCTTCTGGCTGGGTCTACTGGAGATATCTGGGATGGAGCCCATGCTGCCCAGGAGCGCCTGGGAGCCCCCTTCATGTGTGTGATCTTACTCTTCTCCCTGTCATTCCTCTGAGGACCAAGCACATCATCTGTATCTCATGTCACCAGCGTCCTTCCTAAAACAGCTTTTATCCCTGTTAATGCCCCTGACCATTATGACCATAGCCCATTATAACTGTCTCGTTGAATTAAGTTGATTTAAGCATCGAGGGGGAGAAATTTATCTGAAGGGGTGTAGCTGTCCCATGTGACACAGGACTATGCCAATACTCCACGCAGCCATGATTTTGATAAATACCTAGGTACACACACACTGATGGATCTGATTAGAATCCCAGTTCCTCTGGGTATTAGATGTACAACCCACGAATTAAACACCTATGTGCTTCAGTTTCCTCAGCTTCCTGGACAGTGCTGTTCAGAGACAAAGCTTAAGCAGAATCACTGTGTAGATTTGAAATAACACACCCTGCAAAGTGCTTTTCTGGTGCTATCTGTATTAATCTCTGCGTAGGGCTTGTTTGCCAAACAAATAATTTGAAGAGCAAAATAATTTGTTTCTTAGTGTGACCCACTCTCAGCCGAGTATAAAATGGCCACTTCGATGGCAACCAAGGCTCCGAACAACTGAAGGACAATCTGGGATTTAATGTGATTAAAATGTCAGGGGTCTTGCTGAACTCTTTGTTGCTATGATGAAACACCCGAGGCAAATAACTTTACAAAGACACGAGATTTATTTAGCTCACTGCTTTGGAGGTTCAATGCTGTGGCACTTATACTGATGGGGTTCAGTTCTGGTGAGGGTCCTTTTGGCTGTACCACGTCATGGCCCGTGGAGATAGCTCTTTTAGGGACAAACATTCACATTTTGAGATAAGAAGCCGGTGTATTGGATGAAGCCAGCCTTCAGGTTTTACATTAGCCATTTTGTGTTTCCTGTGGAAGGGGGGCAGGTACATCTGTGGCAGAACGACCTACTAGGCTTCCTGTCTTTAAGGGTTCCATCAGCGTTTACAGCATCACACTGGGGACTCTTGGGAGACAGACCAAATTCAAATTACATCAAGGCACTAAAAAGACTCCTGTAAGTTTCCTACCTCATTTCTTTTCTTTCCAAGTTGTGTGTGTGTGTGTGTGTGTGTGTGTGTGTGTGTGTGTGTGTTTCACAGGAATGCAGGTACCTGCAGAGGCCAGTAGGTGGAGCCGGAGTTACAGGCTGTTGAGAGCTAGCTGATGTGAATGCTGGGAACTGAGCTTAGGTTCTCTGCAAGATCAGAAAGATCTTTTAACTACTGAGCATCTCTCCAGACTTCTGCTTTAACATTTCTGAAATTGTGACATCATAAGTAGGTATTTCTCTTGGGGGGAATGACTGCTAGAGAAACACTCCAGTCAGGATGGGACTTTTAGTCTTATTATGCACAGTCTACCAAGAAAACACTCTGAACTCTTGCCAGTGTGCTCAGCAGCACCTACAAGCCCACAGACAAGGACACTCAGCTCTGTGATAAGCTCAACCATTGCCAATTTCAACCCTATTTACCTGTTCTGCTCACAGTGAGGTAGGTTAGTCTTCAGCGAGTCACAAACAGAGATTAGTCCAAAATGGTCTATGAGTTGAGCCTCCCCTGACTTTTTCCAGTTCCTGAGATGCTGTTTGCTCATTTGCCACCAGTCCACATCCACCAGAAGCCAGGCCTATGCCACTTGTGTCTGGGTTGTTTCTTCTTAAACTTTGAGGACTCTTGGAAACACATTTCCGAATCATGTAAGTGATAACTAAACCTTACCACTTAGTGATACCTACCATCTAGGCATGAAGTCCTGCACCAGTGTCCACAGGTTTCCCCATTATCCACCGGGCGGAGGAACTAGAACCTCAGAGGGTCTGAGAGAATTGCATAAGCTCTCCCACTGAGTGAATGGCCAGGCCAAATTTCAAAGCTAGGATGGTCAGACCTTTTTTTCTTTTTCTTTTCTTTTTTCTTTTTAAATGATGTAAAGCTGCCTCCTGTTACCATTAGATGTGGGGTATAAGAGTGTCCTCTCGGATAGCTCTTTCCATTTTCCTACCATACCCATGACAGAACCAATGGGAACAGAGAGTGGGAAGCGGGTCAGAACACTCAGAGAGCAGAACCTCGGAAGCAGGAGGGAAGGAAGGGAAGAAGAGGAAGGAGGAAGGAAGTTGCCTTTTCTAGTTCTGGTAGTAGTGAACCCAAGGGCATTTCCTGTGGGTGTGTCCATGAAGAACGGCCTTTCCTTGTTTGATGGGGTGAAGGGAAGTGGAGACCATGGCCACAGGGTGTACCACTGTGCATCTTGAGAAAGATGGTGACCGCAGTGCTGTAGGAAGCTGCTGGGTTGGCTAAAGTTGGGGGGGGCATCTAGGAAGCTCATCTCTGAGTCATTAGAGTTCAGGGAAGACTGAATGCCCCACAAGCAGTCACTCCAGAGTGCTGTGGAGAAACGGGACCAAGATGTTTTCTGGGGGACTCAGAGAAGGCTACCAGAGACCTCCCTGCCTCCCCCAGCTCCGAGCCACCCGCTGAGGACCCCAAAGTCCTCAAAAACTACGTTTAGAAAGTAGAGGTTTTACAATTGGCACATTTCTGTAAACACGTTGCTTTAATTCAGATTTTATGGCTCAGCTACGCCCTGGAACACATGGTCCGTAAAGCATTTACAGTGTTGTTCAGAATCTATATATTATTTACATTCCCCGTTCTCCACTCAGGTAACATGGAGCCAGGCGCTTGGCAAGCATCCTGGGGAAATGACTGGGATTATACAGAAACCGCAGAAACAGCAGCAACCGGGGCACCAGGAGGGTCTAGAAGGAACAGGGAACCTTAAACACATGTCTCCCTATCAAAGAGCTCCAGTAAGGGACACTGGAGAGGTTTCTACAAGTGGCAGGTGGGTGTTCAGCACCACCCCACGGCCTGTCTTTTGGTTTTCGTTCTGTTTCCTGAGACTTGGTCCCTTACGTCTCTTAGGCTGCCTTCAAACTAGCTGTATAGCTGACATTGTCTTTGAACTGCTGGTCCCATTTTTCCACAGCATTCCGAAGCGACTCTGCCTGTGGGGCACTCAGTCGTCCCTGAATCTGCAATGACTCAGAGATGACTCTTCCTGCCTACGCCCCTGAGTTCTTGGAATACAGGCATGTGCTATCCTGCCTACTTTAATGTGGTGCTCGGATTCTGAACCCAAGGCTCTGTGCATGCTGGGCAGACACTCTACCAAGTAAGCTACATTGTCCACCCACGGCTGTATTTTCTGTGGATTTGTTACTCCAATAGGACACTGTAAAGCACCTTACTTCTCTTGGCTACTCCCTTGCTTTTAAAGTGTTCCAAACTTCTCCCTGGCATTCTGAGCCCTGGGTCTCCACATGGTTCTTGGTCATTGCTCTGGGTGTTGTTGACATGGTGGCCACACCCTGAATGGTTTCTCAGCTCAGTTCCCATCCACCCAGAATGGGCTGGCAGAATTCCTTGCTTAGCCTCCAAGGGGGTACAACTACCCTTTAGTGAGATCTCAAGTCATATCTCTCTACCCCCTTCAGAGAAAAAGAACTCAAACTGTTAATATAAAACCTGATGCTGAGTCTGGGCAGAGGCTGGTGTAAGAGACTCCCACAGGGAGGAGACACAGGTGGATGAGGGGCAGGGGGGAGGGAGGGAGGGAGGGCTGATCCCTGCAAGAGCAGGACCGGACCGATGGCACCAGCTTGCTGTCCTGAGCTCCTGATCCTGAGGAGTCCATGCCCTTTATGAGTTTACAAACAGTTCTGGAAGCACTGAAGACTGGCTGCCCTCAGGCTGGGGCCTGACTCCTGCTGCCTGGAACGCGCCTGTGTTCTCGGGAGGTTCTTCACTTACTTATTTCCGTCTTCGCACGTTAACTCTTCTTGTCTTCCTATTGGTCTCGCCAGGTTTATTTAGACTTTCAATTCTGATCTTGCTACTTTCCACCCCGTTCTTGAGAAGTCAGTAGTGAGACATCTTTGTGTGCCAGGGAACTCAGGCCAAGCCTTGCTTCTTGCTGTCAGACAGGGCCCACAAAAATCTGCTCCTGTGCAGAGCTCGAGGGGAGCAGAGGTAGGTATTTTTCCCAAAGAGAGGCTTAAACTTTGGTCCCTTTTCTCTCCTCTCACCAGAAGTCAGGGAGAACATGCATTATCCATTTCACTATGGCCTTCTCTTGAGAGAGCTTCACGTGTGAGCTAGGAATCAATCCAGGTATTGGACTTTAAATTGTCTCACTCTTCCAAAACTGGTTTTCTGCTTGGGAGACCCAAGGCTCAGACAGCAACTGATTTGTCTAAGATCACACAGATCTCGTCTAAGATCACTCTTAGAGCTTTTTGGCTCTAAGCCTCAGCTTCCACAACAACAGAAGGTCCTGGGCCAGTGGGAAGAACTGCTGCTTTAAACATTCTGGCAGTTTGGTGTTCTTTTTCACCACTGCTAAGGGAAACTTACAACTCTGTCCATAGATCTCAAACACAAGACCTGCTTCAGCTTCACACACACACAAATCAGAAGACTCAGTTTGTGAAACAGTACACTACCACCAGTGGTGGGAGGGAGTATCAGCTCCATGATCAGGAAAATCAATTAGAATCGCTTTTTCCTGCTCCCAGCCAAATTCTCTAAGGGTCTCAATTCTGTGACTCTCACCTCGGAGCTTTTTTTCTCATTTAATTATTAATTTCACAGCCTTTTCTCTTCATAGAAGCTTATTTCCTTTCTCTCTTTCCTTTTCCTTCAGGAGACTTCTACTGATTATTTTGGCATATATATAATCTCTGTCCTTTGGGAGCTGCCCTGAGTGTACTTTACCAGATTCTATAAGGTCTGGAGTTTCTTCCTCTCCTTCCTTGTCTCCACCTTGGATGAGCTGGCATGGTGTCAGCGCCCCACGTTGGACACTACTTGTAATAATAAGCTGCTGTGGTGGTTCAGCAAGGAAGACAAGGAGGCATTCTCAAACATATAAATGCTGCCAGACCTCAGGAGAAGGAACCACCATCACAGCCAGTGCCATACTCACAGTGGAACCTTGAGCATCTGAGCTCAGGTGTTTTTATTGATTCAGAACGACTCAAGTACAGATCATGTGCAATCAAACATCCCCCACGGAAATCCAGCACCTGCAGACAATACAAAATGCCAAGACCTAGGCAGACTCTCACCCAACAGTACACAAAACAATTATTTTATACACAACTAAAACTAAACTTCCACAACATTTCTGTATAAGACAAAAAAACAAAAAGAGAGATTGCTTTATATCTACAACACAATTTAACACTACACCAGCAAAACTCAATCACAAGGCTCACTAATGCACAGGACCAAATGAAACCAAACATCTATCAAGCTTTTTAGAATGTTTTTGGACAGCAGAAAAACATTATCAATGTCCAATTATCTGGAATTCACTCACGATCTTCTGGGCTCCTCCAAAGGGCTTAGGTCAGGTCTCTGGCTCTGCTCACTACAGCACACAGCTTGTCTTCCAGGCTCTGGCTGGCTCTCCTCCACTGCTGCTGCTGTCCTTGGTGGTCGTCCCATGGTACTGGCATCTTCAGAACACTGGGGTCCCTTGCTGCAGCTGGGCTGTACTTTCACCAATAGCTTCTCTTGGCTCTCTTCATGGTGCCAAGCCTCAGTTTCTTTGCATGACCCCTTCAATCTGTTCCTTCAACTGCTACTGAGGCTGTACCTTCACTAATGGTCTCCACTGGGCTCTCTTCATGGTGCCAAGCCTCAACTTGTTTTTACAAGGATTTGAGAATATGAAAATGCCTCCTCTCCTTCTTGGTGAGCTGCTCTGTAGGCATACTACTACAGCTAGTCAACTGGTCTACCTGGCACGTGAGCCCTGGATGTCCGACTCTAAACTGGATATGAAAATATCGCCTCAGTAAGCTCTTGCTTTAGAGTTATTCTTAAACTCTACAAATCAATTGCTCCAAAATTTGTCAACATGGCCCTGAAGTGTTTATGTTCGTGTTTAAACACGGGTACATTTGCTATTCTAGGAATCCACAACTGCAAACAGAGCAATTTTGTAGGTGCTGGCGAGATGGCTCAGTAGTTAAGATTAGCACATCCTGCTCCTGCAGGTGATCCAGGTCGGTTCCCAGCATCCACGTGGAGTCATCACAACCACCTGTAACTCCAGCTCAGGGCATCTGACAACCTCTCAGGGCAGCTGCATACAGGTGGCGTATACTCACACAAACACACATACTCAAACATGAACAGTAAAAATACAATATCAAGAAGTATTTTGTAGGGGCTGAAGTGCTGGTTCAGTTCAGCAGTTAAGAGCACTGTCTGCTCCTCCATAGGTCCTGAGTTCAATTCCCAGCACCCACACAGTGGCTCACAGCCATCTACAATGGGATCTGACACCTTCTGCTGGCATGCAGGTATACATGCGGACAGAGCACTCACGTTCAAAAAATACATGAACCTTTTTTATTTTCTGGGTTTTTGAGACAGAGTTTCTCTGTTGTAACTCTGGCTGTCCTGGAACTCACTCTGTAGACCAGACTGGCCTCGAACTCACAGAGATCTGCCTGCCTCTGCCTCCTGAGTGCTGAGATTAAAGGTGTGTGCCACCATCACCCAGCTAAAATATATAAATCATTTAAAAAATTTTTACAATCACATTAAAAATATCTTGTAAAGGAGTCCCAAACTGAGTGTCTCCAGACACTCCTAGAGTTGCTGCTTCCACAGTGCTCACCTCAGGCCTGCCCCTCCTCTGTCAAGGAATCCTCTCCTTATTCTCTCTGAGCCCTGAGCTTCCCTGAGCTTCCAGAACACTCATTCAACTGTTTGACACGCCTATCTGGATGCATAACTGCTGCCACAGACACCCACTTAGAGTCCTCTAATGTCACCTTAGTAAGTGTTTCTCCCAGTGACCACCATTTCAGGAAGCAACTCCATCACTCAGTTGACCAAACTCCAAACGTGGGAATCATCTGTGATTCCTCTACTCATCCTGTCTGGTAAGGATTCGCGCCGGCTGTTCCTCTGCCGAGGGTTTCTATTGCTGTCATGAAACACCATGGCCCAGAGCAACTTGGGGAGGAAAGGGATTATTTGGCTTACACGTCCACATCACAGTCCATCAGAGAAGGAGCAGGGAACTCACACAGGGGGGAAACTGGCCACAGGAGCTGAACAGAGACCGTGGAGGGGTGCTGCTTACTAGTTCGCTCAGCCTGCTTGCTTGTAGAACTCAGGACCACCAGTCCAGGGATGGCTCCGCCCACAGTGGGCTCGGCCCCTCCCCCATCAGTCCCTAATCAGGAAATTGCACCAAAGGCTTGCCTACGTCTTATGGAGACATGTTCTAACCTGGGGTTCCTCCCTCTCAGACGATACTAGCTTGCATCAGGTTGGTATACAGCCGGCCAGCACAGAGGAGCACCCTGCCTCTCAGTCATGGTGTCCTCTGCGTGAAGGGCACCCGGAAGCTGCTCGGGACCACAGTCTGTGAAATGGTAGCACAAGGGATGTCACGGTTTTGATTCACGTTTGTTATTAATTTTAAAAAATATTAGAGTGTGAGAGAGGGGAGAGAGAGAGAGAGAGCGAGAGAGAGAGCATGAGCATTTGCCATTGTCCTTCCTTGCGCCGCGGGTTCTGTGTATCAGACTCAGTTTATGGGTGAAGCACTTTTGCTTGCTCATCCTTCCCAAGTCTGGCTCATCTGTTTGTTACCATTTAAACTGGTCAGAATGATACTAACGTGTCCAGGGACAGCCCTGCCTACAACAGGGGTATAGCTCTTTTGGTTCTGATAAAAAAATTTAAGATGCTATTATTACTATTATTACTATTATTGTTATTTATCTAGCCATTCTATTTAGCATGACAAAATTCCTGCCTTGGGAGAAAAATCATTTATGTATTTCAAATGACTCTTTCCCTTTTTGTCTCTCTGGCTCCAACTGTTTAAAAAAAATAATAACTTTAAGGAACCAATACAGGCCTATCATGTCTGCATAAAAACAAAGCTACATGTTAATACCATTGGCAACTTTTGCATGGCAAAGTAAAGTGGACAACCACCAAACCCTCGAAGGGCATTAAAGAGTCCTTTTCTGGGAACTGTTGGGAGCTGTTTATTTCTCTTCACTCCGCAAGGCAGCCTGGATTTCAGCTTCCATCAGAGGGAGACTGAAACAGGGGCTGGAGTCATCGGTGGGTTAATCACAACTGTCTTCAGATTTTTAATACAGTTTCCAGTTAGATCTTAAATCCTGGTGTGTGTAACACGTTGGGTTTTACGCAAGTGTGTGTGTTTAATTATGCCCAGGATTTCTAAGCAATCTGTGTTGCTGTGTGTGTTCTGACCAACCCCAAGCCGTCCTGCAGAAATACAGATAACTCTGCTCCAAAGCTGTGGTCTTTCACATGCATTCCTGGGAAACGGTTTGGCGGTTTCCAATCTCACGTCTCTTTGAATATAGATATGAGTCGCTTTTACTGTGAAGAGATCACATGCACTTTGGTTTACGTTGAGATTAATTTGAGACGTGTAAAGAATGGACAGCCACTTGGGATCAATATTTACTAAATCTAAATCTCCGTTACAGGGCATCAGACTTAATTAGTGCTTCAATTCTAACTCAATTGTGACAGGCTTCCTTCTGTTTACGTTTCCGAGATTAAACAAGCTATGGCCTCCTCAGTGGCCCTTCCTGGAGAAGAAACACAGCTGCCTCCAAGTTAGCTGGGTTCCTGCCCCCTCCCCCCTCACCTTTTTTCTTTGTAGATTAAAAAAAAAAAAAAAGAAAGAAAGCAAAGAAAAAGTGCTGCTCTCCACCAGCTGTAAAGCAAATATAAATCCTTACTGACATCTGAGTAAGTTAAACATAACTATCTGCAGTTTATTTAATTTGGGATCTAGGGATTAGATTTAGGGGGTGATTCAATGACTAATAATTACTTTGCTGTGGTAGTAAAGGTGAATACTTCCTGGTGATTTTTCTGTCTGTTACGTTAATTTTACTATTAACATCTGCTGTTGTTTTTAAATTTTAAACTATCAGCTCGTATTCCCTGCCTTTGGATTGGACAGCCCTGGCTAACTATGGCTACCTGCAGAACGCTGTATTAATAGTTACCCTGTACTAGAGAGCTAGCTCAGTCGGTAACCTGATTGCCTTGCCATCACGAGGGCCTGAGTTCTATTCCCAGAAGCCGAGGGAGAGGGGCCGGGGCTAGGGGTGCACTCTTGAGGCCGCAGAGACCCAAACCCAAGGGTTCAGTGACCCACCGGCCACTCCTAACTGGTGAACCCAGGACAGCAGAAGATCCTGTCTCAATAAAGAAGGTAGTTCGTGTCCTGAGGAATGGTACCCAAGGTTGTCCTTGGTTCTACACGTCAGCGCACACAGAGCTGCGTCCTGGGTGTACGTGGGACTGCCTTTTGGTGTCAGGGCTCTTCTGCAATCTCCTGGGTAACTGAGAATGACCAGAGACTTCGATTTCTACTCTCATGTGCTGTGTAGGAAGACAACTCCCTGAAAACAGAACGGACGGCCTGAAGAAAGGAAAAACAAGCAGGTGTGGAAGCCTCTTTGAGCTGTGGTTCGTAGAGCAGGATGTAGCTGTGGTCAGACTCCGCCGAGGCAGAGCGTGCAAACAGCTGAAATTGTACAAATTCAACACCTTGTGGTTAGGTAGCTTTCCTGGGCTGAGACTTTGGGCTTACATGACTCACCGTCGAGTACACAGGAGTTTAGTAAAAAATATCCCGGGCTCAGCTGAAGGCCCAGGGTTCTGATATGTGTGTTCGTTTTAACCTTTCCCCAGCAGTCAGGATCCGGCTCCCCTTCATTCTGTCTGAACTCTGTGTTCGAATGCTTGATTTTACCAGCAGGGAAGTGGTGGTTGGGTCAGGAAAGATAGTGGAAGATGTCCATTACAAATCAGAAATCTTATTTAAAGCTGTGTAATTTCTAAGGTGCAGTTCCCATGTGAATACCCCAGGGATGGCCACTCAGCCTGCCTCGGAGAATTGAACGAGTTGGTACTGCGCGCCTCACACATAGACAAAGGCTACGAATGGCAGGACACGTGTCCCGAAGGAACTCTCGCTAACTGGGACCGGTCTCTCTTAGCCGCAGAACTGGATGAGAACAAGAGAAGGGGGACACAGAGAGCAAGCAGAACCCGCAGCAAGCAGAGCCTGTTCCAGCCCAGAGGCAGTGCGGCTCCTGTCTACCACGCCCAGTGGCAGCTCATGACCCTTAGCGTCTTCCATGGGCCCCCAAGTTCCCCAGTCCCGGATCCGGTCGCCTCTGTCCCCCACTCCCTCCGGCCTGTTGCATTTCAAGCCTACCGGTCTCGATGCTCTGCCCTGGCTGCTCCTCTGTGTGGGTGCTTGGCCCTCCCTACCTGTCAGTCATCGTTCAATTGTCTTTCCAGGAAGTGGGGCTCTCTCCTGGACCTCCGTACTCCCCCTTTTCTTTGTCTCAGGATACTTAACCACTTCCTGATGCTAGAATGGCTTATCTTAATTCTGGATGCTCTGAAGAATTATCTAAGAGGACTAACGTAAGGGACTGGGGAGTTGTTTGACGAGCATGGTTTCAGAGGCCTGAGGCCATGGTTGCTTAGCCACCACTGTGGGCGGAGTTGTGACCGTGGGGATGGCGTGGAAAGAAAGCTGTTCACCCACGGCTGCCAGGAAGCACACGGAGGCGCCGGGAAAAGCCAGGGACAAGATTTTCCCTCCAAAGGCTCATCTCCAGCGGCCTCCTTTCTCTAACAGGCTTCATCCTTCACAATCTTACCGGTCCACGTGAATAGGGATCTCGGACTCGGATGCGGCTCCGTAGGTAAAGTCTTCCCTGCACGCACAAAGCCCAGGTTTGATCTCCGTCGTAAGTCTGGATATGGTGGCGAAGGCCTATAATCCCAGCACTGGGGGGGGTGGGGTCAGCAAGATCATCGCAAGTTTTACGGGTCATACTTGCTGCATAGTAGGCTAGCCTTGGCTATCACAGAACCTGTCTCAAAAGCAAAGCCAATTGTGGATCCATCGCTGGATTGCTCCACTGATTAAATCGGAGTCCTCAGGACCATTTGCTTTTCACAAGTCCCGCCTTTATACATCGCATCAGCTTTCTTTAACACAGGAGCCCTGCAGAGAATACTTTATATTCAGTGTAAACTCATCTCCTGACGGGTGTCCCCCACTGGGTGTCTGCTTTACTTGCCCCTGTATTTCCTGAGCCCAGAGCATTCCTGTGCATAACTCAACAAGTCTTTAGGAACTGAGTGGGTAAATACCAGAAAAGGCTCATTGATCACGGTCGGCTTTGGCAAGCATCAGAATCAGGCGAAATGCCCATTTCTGACCTATTGCCACAGCTTCTGAGCCATTAAGCTAAGGAAGGTCTTAGACTCTGCATTTTAACATGCATCTCAGGCGATCATGCAGCCGTCAACAGGGCAGGCTTTCCGAAACACTACTGAAGATGTTAGTCTATTAAACCAATGGGAGGGAGTCATATTATAGGAAGCTATTGTGAGTGTGCACACACACGTGTGTGTGTGTGTGTGTGTGTGTGTGTAGAGGCCAGAGGTTAACAGCAGTGTGTTGTGGAAGTTTATTTTTAGTTGTGTTTAAAAATAATTGTTTCTGTGCACTGTTGGAAAAAGGGATGCATAGGCCTTGGTGTTTTGTATTGTCTGAGGTGTTGGATTTCTGTGGGGAATGTTTGATTGCTTATGATCTGCACCTAAGGAGTTCTGAATCAATAAAACACCTGAGCTCAGACGCTCAGGGTTCCACTGTCGATTGAGTACGGCACTGGCCATGATGGTTGTTCCTTCTGCTGAGGTCTGGCAGGGTTTGCACCAATGAATATGCCTCCATGTCTCTCTTGATGAGCTGCCACAGCAGCGTACTATTGCGCAGTGAACGTCTTGTCTCCTTCATAGCGACGGGATTCCAAGCACATGCTCCAGTGCCTGGGTTTTTAGAGGGTCCCAAGGGAGGGATGCACACCCTCATGCTTGGGCCATAAGTGCTGTCTCCCTGCACAGTGGCCAGTGCTCTGGATGCAATGGGTCATTTATCTGGGTGGAAGTCAGGGTTTCTTTTAGCAGGTGCTGTCCTTTAAAGTGACTGGGTAATCTTCCAGTAGGAAGAACTTTTTCATGATGTGTCCTTCCTCCAACACCGGGCTCTACGGACTCCACGTTATTAGGAGACAGTTTCAAGGATAGTGTTCAAAGCAAGCCCCCTCCCAGGGAGGAACACGGGGGAGTTGGACAGGATCCCAAAAACCCATTCGGAGGCCTGAGCTTTTGGAAGAGAGGT
>JAMJFZ010004267.1:0-109456 GCA_026225945.1 Cricetomys ansorgei | reverse complement strand
CCCACTCCCATGGAGCATCCCTTCCAATGAGATGGGTAGCAGTAAGCACGAGCTTTACCGGCACTAACCTGACAGTTGGAGTTGTTCTAGATAAAACCTAGAAAGTAGAGAGACCCTGAAACGGAAGTCATAGAGTCTCCCTTCTGTTTTTATCCTGTCCCTTCCTGTACTCCCCTTGCACTGGTGCTGCGTGGAACTGAATATGAGGCCCTCCTGAGAGGCATGGAGGAGAAAGAATCGGGGTAACCACAGCTAGTTACTGGACTTTCTTACTCTTCCTTATTATTGAAACTGTAAGACCTATCCAGGGATAGGGATCTGTACAAGACATGGTGTACCTTCTTTCTTCCTGCTCCTCAGTCTCTGCCTCCTTTCTTTTTATGTGGGCATGGACATGAGAATGGGGTTTGTGCGTGTTGTGTGTGTTGGACTTCAATGGAAATTAAATTTGTCTAGACGCCAAAGCTTTAGATAAGATGACTCCAGGTCCCACCCTCCTGACCTCAAGTCTCCCTCTGATGTCTTTTCTCCTGGCATAGTTCCCTGGTTCTTTTCTTCTTCTCTGGACTATGACTGAGAGCTCCAGGCTTCAGAGACAGGGCCTCTGTGAATACACATGCCTCTGGCCTTTCTAGGAAAGGTTTCCCAGCCCTTCTGGGTCCCAGTCTCCCAGTAGACTCTGAGACACCAGGCTGAAGAGACCTACATGATGAACAGAGTGGGTTTTATGCTAAATTACCGGCCCTTTGACCCCAGGCAGCCTTGAGAAGCCAAACTAATTTCCCCTGCCTCTGATGGCCTATCATCAGGTTCTGTGCAGCTACTGTCCATTCATGTTACTAGCAGGAACAAGATTGTCTCCTGGGAGCTGCCCATGTAGTACAGCCTGAGAGCAAGTGCAGATACTGTTCTTCTAAGGTGATTTCATAAAGCGAATGGACTAAAGACAGACCTGCAAGGAAGATCCAGACCTAATAATTACGTGACCTTGGGTGCTGACAGCTTAGTTTAGATAAATAAGTCATTTATATATCTAGGTCAAAGTCCAGAAGCAGTGAGATATTGAGATTCTTGGGACCAGAAAGAACCCAGAAGTGAGGTGCTTAGAGACAGCAAAGCAGGTGTCCTGTAGCAAATTGAAGTTTTCCATTTATTATAGAGGCTTCCAGAAGGAAAAACAGCGTTCCATTGTCCTACCTATTGTTTTCCAAGCAAACAGCAGCTCTTCGGTGAGTTTCAAGGCTGCATCAGCAGACACAGTGCCTAAGGCCTTAAGGCTTGCCACAGATCTGCCGCTCAGCTCTTCAATGATAACCTTAGCAAGTGTTGTGGGAAAAGAATCCTGACTTTAAGAAATGACCGTTGTTGTTTCTCTCAAAAAATTCCTTCAGTGTTATTGTGTGTGCATGTGGTAAGGGGTGTGTGTGTGTGTGTGTGTGTGTGTGTGTGTGTGTGTGCGTGTGTGCTGCACTGCTAGGGATTAAGCCCAGGGTCCTTCACAGCTAGGGAAGCACTGTACAACTGAGCCATGTCCCAAGCCCCACTTTTTCCTATCATTTGGAGACAGGGTCTTACTCACTAAATTATGGAGAATGGCCTTGAACTCACTCTGTAGTCTGATAAGACCTTGATTTGTAAATCCTCCTGCCTCAGTCTCCCAAGTAGCTGAGATTACAAATTTACACCACTAAATGTTTCTTATTCCTGGCAATGGTCTCTTTTTTTCTACTTAATGTTCAGAAAATATCCAATCATTATCAGCTGGTATCTATTAAAATTCAGGTAAGGGACAGAGGAGGGTAGGAACTGGAAGGTCCAGGCTAAACTTTGTTCCTATAGAAATTGTTGAGCTCCTGAAATCCTAACAATAAAGTTTCCTCAACAAGAACTGTACAGTGAGAACAGCAGTGTGTGGACACACAAGGCTCCAGTGAAACAGATATAGGCAATTAATGGCTACTTAGGGAGAATCCATCTTCTCCAGGGATGAGCCCCTGGTAGGTTATCCAATCCTGAGGGGTCAGCCCTAAACACATACGTATGAGCAACACTGCATGAACTCAGCAGGCTGTATTACATATACATGTGTGTGAGCTGTGTGTATAAAACCATAAGATTTAAGAAGAGGTTATGAAGTTGAGGGGAGCCCAGGGGAGTTGGCGGGGAGAGAGTGGGGCAAAAATGATATAAATATAGTACTCACGTATGAAATTCTCAAAGATAGTAAAAACAAATTTTTTAAACAGAAAAATCGAAAGCAATGTGAAAAAAAAGGTAACCCACCTTCGAGAACAATGTACTTAATAATATTGAGCCAAACACTCTGTTTTCACTAAAATTCTGTATGGAAAAAAAAAAAAGTAACCTTGGGCAAACAATTTGGAACACAGTGATTTGGTCTCCTGAGCCTGGATTAGCCGGGTGAGGGAGAACTGATGAACATCTTCAAGGTTCCTAAGGCGAAGGGCTCTTTCACCCTTTCACGGATGTGGTTCCACGTGACAGTAGCTACTCATCAAGGTCTTTGTACCCAGGGGTTTGCACGGGTATTTGATTATCAATCATGCAGATTCCTGTGAAGGTGATATGGACCAATGGCTCATCATCCAAAGTATGCAGAAGCCAACACTGTGGAGCCTGGTTTTTGCAAAGAACGAATTTTGTTGTGTGGTCATCGCACAGTGAATTCAAGGGCTACCAGCTCAGAGCTGCATCCGTATCAGTTGGTAACTGAGAATTTATTCAGATCAGAGAAAGAGGGAGCTACTTGCTGATTGGCTGATGAGAAGCAGTTGTTGAGCCTTTTGCATGGGAGCGGTTGCTCCTCCTGCCTCCTCCCATTGGATGTTCCAGGATGGCTATCACATTCTGCACAGGACATTTTGAGCTTTTGGTGTCAAAGGGCAAGAGCCTGGCTCTTTCTACAGATGTCCATTCTTGCAGTTTCAAGGCATCCTTGATTGGATTCTGGAAGACTTTTTATGGAAAACCTGAGAACTTGGCTCTCTGGGGCATTATGCCTGAATATGTGCAGCCATTAACTAGTTCCAAAAGAGTCTATTGTCTCCACTCACAGATGAGGAGACTATTAAAGAATTTATTGGTGGTCATATGGCTAGCAAGAGCCAGAATCTGTCTGACTTCAAAGTTCATGGCCTCTTCAGTAGACCCGGTTACATCACTAATGGCTGTGAAGCAGTAATAGCTAATGTTGCCAAGTGTGTACTCTGTAGCCATTGGCTACACAATAATTGCAGACCTTGCCAGGCTAGCATTCTTATTGTGACCAGTTTACACCAGGCACCAAAGAGGTTAAATCTCTTGTCCACAGACACACATCGGCAAATGATCTAGTGCGCAAACCCTGAGCCTGTGTCCCTAGGCACCCAGCTACGCATCGCATAAATCACAGAGAGGAAACTGACAGTGAATGTCCTTGACATTGGAGTGCATTTTCCAGGAAAAACTCAGAATTCCACAGCCCACCTCAGTCAGGCCCAGAGATACCTGTCTAAGGGTGTCTTAACACCAGCTCATCTATTTAAAATAAGTTTCCTGAACAGAACAAACTAAGGGTTGGAGTGACTTCTAAATAGGCTACTGTCAGAGTTCCAGTCCTTTCTGACAGACTGGCTCCTGAGATGTGTCTGTCTCCATCCTCAGCTGCTTGGCCTGCTCTCCCCCAAGCCCACTAATTGGTGTGAGGGACTCTGCTCCCAAAGCTGCTCGCCATTAGCAGTGCTTTACAGGAAAGGGCTCCCGCCCCCCTGTGTTTCCGAGTCCCTGGCTGGGCTTGCCTGTGACAGATGCCTGCTGATGAAGAGCTTTATGGAATCTTCTAGGCCCCCTCCACTCCCTGAAGCACTTCTTTATTGAGTGCATCTCATTAGCAGGCTCCATTTTCTGGTCTCTCACATGCTCCCTCACACTTCGCTTCATTGTGCCCCCACTTGTCACCTTCCCCAGACTGGCTTTTAATAATGTAAATCTCCCCTCTGATGGCATGGCTGCTTATTACTTGCTGTCTGGCGCCACACAACTCTCCTACTGGCACTTCTGAAAGGCTGAGTCCCCAGTGAAGGGACCCCTGCTCCTTCCATGTCCTCAAGGGTGCCTCGGCTCTGCGTGTGCCTGGAAGAGAAGCAGGTCAAGGCCACAACCAGGCAGTTGGCTTTAGGCAAGTCCTTGGAGCACCTGGACCAGGACTCCCAGCCTGGAGCTAGGGAGGATGGTAATTACAATGACAGCAGTAATTCCTTGGCAGAACTGCTGCTGGGAAAGCACATGGAAAGCAGATAAGAGCCTTCTCTAAACTGCAGGGTTTGTAAAACTTGTGAAGAAGTCATAGCAAGGGTGCTGGTAGGTAGCAGCTGCTCTTGTCAACACAGAACAGGCTGTCCCACAGGAAGCCCAAGTGCATCTTGCTCTGCACCCTCCAAACATGTCACATGAATCTGGACTTTCTCCAGGTGGGTAAACAAAGTTCCACACTCTCTGGACATGTCGTGGAGGATGACACTGCTTTTCTATGCAAAGAAATTCACTCCAACAGGTTCTATAACACACAACTGAACTGTGCTTCCAGTCTCTGAGGCCTCTTTAGGTGTAGCTCTGCAATCCTGCAATGGTAATTATGCCTTTGAGAGATGTTCTTTAAAAGCTCTAACTGGAGCGAGTACAGTCTCTTGCATTTCCTAGTCATCAGAAACCTGCAAGCCTTACTATGTCCAACAGGCCCTTCCTGGTCTCCTACCATTCTCCTCAAACCCTTCAGTTTCACGAAACCGTAGAGATCTGCCTCCAGGAAATGCCATTTCAGGACTGGACAGAGTGCTGGCTGCAAAAGCTAGGGGACCTGAGTTCAGATCCCCAACACCTGTAAAAGCTGGGCATGGCCACATTGCCTGTAACTTATGTGCTGTGGAAGGTAAAGAGGCAGGAGGGTCACAGGGTTTGGTGGCTGCCAGTCTACCTGAAAAAAATGATAAGCTCCAGGTTCAGCGAGAGCCCTTGTCCCAAGAGAATGAGGCAGAGGGTGATTGAGAAGGACACTTGACCTCCTCCTGTGGTCTCTGTGGTCAACAGAGGGAGGGGCATGGAGGGAAGGAGGGAAGAAGGGAAGGAGGGTCAGAGACAGAGAGAGAGAGAAACAAATTTCATACAACTTTTAGAAAATTTCCCAGGGAAGCATATAAACGTTCATCTTGTGTGAAACCTGATTTTAATTTACTTTAATGTTATTGCCTGCCATCTAAAAGGCTAAGGAGACATCTTGAAATAAATAAGAGGGGAAAAGAAACTCATATTTGTGAAGTGCCCCATGTCAGACTAGCAATAGAATTTTACATTACGATATTTAAAGAGAAAGAGGAGCTTTAAAGAATGTCTGTAAAATTGCATCCTTAATCCCTCGCAGTGAGTTTTTAGAAATGAGCACTTCATCAAAGTCTTACCATGTATTTATCAGAATGCCATAGCACGGGCGACTGTGGGGTTGCTAGGTTTCCTAATACAGCAGGCACTGTGCGTGCTAAGAATACACTGCAGAGTGCACTCTATTGATCTCCCACATCTCCAATATCGTCTATAATGTGACAAAGGCACTGTGATCAGATGGGGTGAGCACACCCATCCCATTGCCTGATCAAGACAGAGAAGAGAGGGAGGAAGCATAAGAAACACTTCGTTTAGCCTTTAGGTGCTCATTTCAAAGCTTGTGTGGATTCTCATCTTTATGGAAAAGAAAATGTAAGTATACCATATGCAGTGCTGCTGGGAGGAAGGAAAAAGGTCATTTTTATTTCATTTCTTTGTGGCAGACAGGGTGTGCACATGGGGGTTGGCGCACAAGCATACACAGACCAGAAGTGGACTCATCGAGGCGGGCTGGACGGCAAGTTCTGGAGTTCTTTACCCTGCTGACACTGGGGTTACGAGAACACACCATCATGCCTGACTTTTTTAACATGGTGCTGGGGATTCGAACTCGGATCCTCAGCAAGTGCTTTTATTTGCTGAAGCACCTCCTCATGCCCACCTGGTATTAATTTGATGTACACGATCTATTTTATAGCCCCGGATCTGAGAGGAACATATGCCCCCCCCAACTCCTTGAATTTCTACCTTCATTACTGAAGATAATACAGCCACCCCTCAGTATCTCTGTGACTGAGCCCGGGAACCCCTGCATATCCTACACTGCATGGATGCTCAAGTCCAATATACGAAATGGCACAGTGCTTGTATATAACCTACTCAATTCTTCTGTACCTTTTCTTATCTCTACATCTGTTATAATACATTATGTAATGTACCTGCTGCGCAGGTGCTGGGGATACTGTAACATTTGCGGACTGATGACAGAGGAAAGCAGCCTGATGTGTAGTACACGTGTGCTTTTTCCCTGAGTATTCCCAGCCCGCGGTTAGCTGACTGCAGGTGGGTGCCGCAGGTGGGAGCTGACTGCACTATTTTGTTCTGTGTGCTGCTTTGTAAGCAGTTTTTATGTCTCTGATCTCCACATCTGTCAAGGGAGGGGGCACAGCAGGCCCGTCTCAAGGATAAGGACGCCAAGGTGCACACACCATTGTAAACACACACCACACGGTGGTGGTGACGCCGAGGTGGGAACCTGTCCCACTGCAGGCTCACGCTAAATCCAGAGCCTGCCCCTGGGAGGGAGGAACAGCATCCAGCAGAGCCTGCCCCTGGGAGGGAGGAACAGCATCCAGCAGAGCCTGCCCCTGGGAGGGAGGAATAGCATCCGTTAAAAACAAGGAACCCCTGTGACCCTCTTAGTTTTTCTCTTCATAGCTGGATCTTACCTAAAAACAAGAGGGACCCAGGAAAGGCTTCCCACTCTATCCCAAGGACAGCATGGCCTTGGTTTTAGCCCACTACCTCCTTTCTCTAGGTGGGGGCTGGCCTCCTCAGGTCAGCCTTCATCCCAGATGTGAGGCTGAGGGGAACACAAGCACCCCTGTCACCTGCCTCATGAGGAAGCCTGGAGTCCCATCCCTGCCACTTGCCTGGTGTGGAGGAAACCAGATCCCGACTTGGAATTAGGCTGGTCAGCTCTGTGATGTGGTTGAGTTGTCTAAATTGATGACCACTTTGTGCGTGCGTGTGCGTGCGTGCGTGTGTGTGTGTGTGTGTGTGTGTGTGTGTGTATGTGTGCTCATGAGTTCATGTGCACATGTGTTGGGTGTCTTGCCCAGCAACCACCCTCCTCCTTTAGATCCTCATCTATCCGTCTTTCCTTTCCCCCCACCATTCTTCCCATGGCTTTTGAACAACCTACCTTTCTTGACACTGGTTTCACTACATAGCCTTAGCCATGCATTCTAGGCTGGCCTCAGATTTTCAGCACTCTCCTGCCTCTGCCCCTGAGTACTAGACTTGCCATCATGTACCACCACACCTCCCTAATGAGTCTATTCAGTTTGCCTTTTTGGGAAGTTTCTATATATGGCTCAGGATCTCACAGATATGAAGTCGTAAAGAAAACCCCAGTCCTGCTCAGAACAAGGCCGCAATGATGCGGTCGCTGCAGCTACATCTCGACCAGTTTCTACTGAGCTGATTCTTAACATTAAGAGAATTAGAGCACGTAGGTCTGAAGGATCGGAAAGACGCAGTGGTTGATCTAATGCTGTACCCAGTGACCCTGAGTAGGAAAACCATCTTCTTATCCAGTATTGGTTACAGCCAAGTGGCCAAGTAGTCCCTGGTCTCACACTTGTTTGTGGGAGGCTTTTGATGCAGGCGTTCACGTAAGAAACTTCAGGGAGCTCCTATGTGAGATGGATGCAATGTGCTTTGCCCCTTGTCGCCTTGTGTCATCATTCTGATTGGTGAGGGACCCTGTGAACTGTCAGCCTGTCCAAAGCCCTCCTGGGTGTTGGAGCTGAACCCAGACCTCCAGACCAACAGTTTCTGGGGGGAGAAATAGACAGCAAAGAGTCTTATTGCTGACCATGGCCATGTGTAACAGTGGCAGCAAGTGATTGCAGGGCCCACTCCTTGGTAGCCTTCAATAAGAGGGGTGGCAGCCGGCTATCACCTCCTCATTTATGGAGGGTGTGTGCAGCTTGAGAGAGTGATGTGAGGCCCCTCTCAATGAGTATCTCACAATCCCTTTCTCTCTGGTCTCAGGATGCCATCCACCTGGAAGGGCTGAAAAGATTAATGAGCAAGACATAAAGACGAGCAACAGCTGTCTCACACCAACCACAGAGTAATTAGACAAATGAAGCAAAGTGGCTCCCAACCAGAGGGGACTTTGGTCCACATTGCCAGTCTCCCCTCTCGGGGCATCTGCCCCTCCTTCCCTGCACCCAGACTGTCCCTTTAGCTCTCTGGATGCCGTTGTCCCAGGTCTGCTCTTGAAAGTGACTGCGTTCTGGACCTACAAGCTGTGCCAGGCTGTGACTGTGTATAGCAGCCGCTACTCTCCAGAAGGAGCAGAGCACAGGGCAGGGTCGAAGTAGATGTTGCCAAGAATCTAACAGTGTCTATAACAAAAGCAAGGGCTCCTGGCAAGAAGTCCGAGGAACTTTCTGGATCATAAATGGTGTCTCTTAAGCTCTTTAATTACAAAGGATTAAGCAGGAAGTGGAGTGTGGGACTAAAGGAATAATGGCAAAGAAGAGGCGAAGCAGAAAAACCCAATTTCCCTCCGAGAAGAGGGAAAATCCTCCATTTATTTAAATGGATTGCAGAGGAAAGAATGAAGTGTGGCACTTCCCCTCACTCTGAGTTCAATGGGTTTTTAAAGAACTGCATATCTCCTTAGCTAGACATAAGGCCAGGTCTTCAGCTCATCTGTGGAAAAGACCGTGAGCATCACTAAGATGTGGGCTTATGCATCCCCTTCCAATGACTGGCTCATCCAGCCCCTCGCTGCCTTCTGCACAGGGGCTTCTGCCCAGCCTCATCACATTTTGCATTCAGCACCTCTAGTTACCTGGAGATGGAATGCAAAGTAGCAAAACAGAGAAGCCGTGGGCCAGGTGACTTCCTCAGTTCTGCCTGGAGCCTTGGCACCCTTGACTTGTGTGGCTCGCAGCTGGGTGAGGAGAGGCACCCACAGAAAGCCTAGGGGCCCAGTCGCCTATCAGAAGTGTCTGTGTAGATATCTGCTTGAAGCATACAGCTGTGTAACTGGGACAAACCTATAAATGAGTAGAGTTAAAATCAGGCTATAGAGAGTGCGGGGGGGGGGGAAATAAGGGCATGTCCTAATGGCAGATAGATAATCATAGTGCCTATTGTCCAGTACACAGTGGCTGTGGGCCTCAGAGGTGCTGTCCTGATAGGATCCTAGTTATCCCGTGCACTTACTAACTAACCCTGTCTAGAGTGTCTGTCCTGGGGTCCTCTTTGTGTGACACGGTCCTCAGAATCTGGGTCAAGGCATTCTGTAACTTTAGCAGCAGCAGAAGCATTAGAAAATGATGGTCTATCAAGGTCCAGAGGAAGACAGGTAAAGGGATCAGGCAGTGGGAACAGAAATTGAGTCCCCTGTGCACCCTGTTCCACGTTCAGCATCTCGCACAGCAGCTGGTACAGTTCTCACAACAGGTTTGGTAGAGAGGCATTGACAGTGAGGCCCCTGGGAGGTAGAAGTCGGAAGGAGAAAACATGAGGCTCTAGAGAGAAATCTGGCCCAGTCTTACCGTCCACAGACTCAGCAACACGGGCCAAGGTATGTGCCCTAGGTAGAGCTAACTAGCAACTTGATTCCGCCTAGAATCACCCAAATGAAGAGTCTCAATTGAGTATCTTTATCAGGTTGGCCTGTGGACATTGTCTGTGAGGAATTGTCTTATTATTAATTAATGCAGAAGGGCCTAGCCCACTGTGGGTGGCACCATCCCGACCTAGGCTGGTTGTCCTGGATTATGTACGAAAGCTAGCTAAGCATGAACTAACAAGTGATTTTGAGAGCAAGCCAGCAAACAGTGTTCCTCCAAGGTTTTTGCTTCGATTTCCTGCCTTGACTTCCCTCAGTGATGGACCGTGACCAGGAAGTGTAAGCCAGATAAGTCTTCTCCCCACTAAGTTGCTCTTAGGCAAAATGTTTTATTTCAGCAACAGGATGAAGCTACAACACAGCAGCGTGTACTAGCCATTTCCTCCGCTATAATATCTGGACAAGTGTGCCCATGCCTGGATCACAGCAGGACTAGGTGAAACTGTAAGATGATGACACAGGCCAGGCATAATACAGCCCCACACCTCCACATGGCAGGAAGTACTATGTGGTCTTACATAGGAGAACCACAGTTCGAACCTGGGAAAGCCAACCACATCTTACCATGACATCTGGCTTCCACTCCACACTGGGGTATGGTGATTATAAGGAGATGCATAGGCAGGGGATAGCACCAGACATCTGGTGAGCCTGGTACACTTGCAATCATTCATGGTTTATCTTTGTACATGGAAGTTTCATCCCCAGGCCTCAGCACACAGGGCTGAGATGGAACAAGAGGATGACCTCACCCCACTGTGGAAGATATGTATCGCTCCCTGAACATTTCTGCATGTTTAAAATGTTGTATTAAAACATGTACAACAGGGGGCTTGGGAGATGGCTGGAAATAAGATACATAATTTAATAATAAATAAATAAATAAATAAAGCACTTTCCACGAAAACATGATGACCAGAATTTGAGTCTTCAACACCCAATTTTAGGTCAATTTTAGGTGGGCATGGAGGCCCAACTGTAATCTCAGCATATGGGAGGCAGAGATAGGGGATCCCTGGAGCAAATAGTCCAGCTACACCAGCCCATTGGCAAGTTCTGGGTTCAAATGATACAGCCTTCATTGACATATAAGGTGGAGAGTGAGCAAGAAAGATGTTCAACCCCAACCCCTAACCATGCACTCATAGAAATGTGCGACCACATACACTTGCACTCACACATGTGGGGACCCATATGTGTGTACAGCACACACACATGAAAAAAAAAAACCATAACCATGCCTTGCCCCAAGTATGATGGAAGTTTCTTTAGTCACAACAGCTAGTCAGACAAAGAGGATAAGAGTTGAAAAGTCATCCTTAGACATTCACAATTTGTCACATTATATTACTAAAATTATGCGTCTCTGTCGGTCTGCCCTACCCTATGCATTATACCTAGCATGGTGCTTGGCACATAGCGGATACTCAAAGAAAGTGACCATCACATGCTGGACTGAATAAACAACATAGTAAAAAAACTGAGAACAGAAGTAACGTCCATCTTCCTGGACTGAAGCCTCCAGATCAGCATGATCCTTCAGCTTGATCTGCCCACCTCGAGCCTACAAAGCAGGTGGTCCGTTTCTATGGTTGCCGCTGTCCTCAGCCACCGGGCCGAGCTGGGCTGGTCATGAGCACTAGAGATGCTTACGTTCTGTGACTCTGAAGGTGGGTTAGAGTATACCGCCTCCTAATTCCAACTGAGGCATACTTTCATCCCCACAAATGAGAACCTCTCTGAGCTCACGTAAATGGGATCCCAAATAACATGTTGCAAACCAATCTTTTATCGCACTTGCCCCTTGGAACACATCTCAAATGCTGGCCATTTCACAGGGCTTTAATGATGACACTAATAACTGTGGATTTTTGTCTCCCAGCGCCCTGATGAGCCGAGCTGGGGAGTAAATTACAAAGCTAACTTTTATGTGCATGGTTTATTGATCTTTGAGCTTCAAGGGAACTACACCAGCCCCTGTAGCCTGACAGTCCAGATTAGCTTTTCATCTATGTAATTGGGCCACCAGGGCACAGTTAATTTTTAATTTATATTAATAGGAAGACAAAGAACACAGTGCGCCTTCTCTGCATTAAAGTAATGGACATATCAAAATATTCTACCTGGTAATTATAAGTAAACCATCCTTCCCATGACCCGGTGAGGATTAGCTTGCTGATTCATTGTGTATTTCACCGTAATGTATCATGAGAAAGTTCACCAGCGGCATTAATATTTATACCACCAGGTGCGGAAGGCCACTCCATCATTAAGTAGCCAGCTCTCTAACCCATGTTCTTGCCGCCTTTGGTTTTTAACAGGTGAAAGTTATGCTGCGTATCTGTTCCACATCAACTCGAGATACCTCTGAATCCAGCTCTTTCCTGAAAGTGGACCCACGGAAGAAGCAGATCACCTTGTATGACCCCCTGACATGTGGAGGTCAAAATGCCTTCCAGAAAAGAAGCAACCAGGTCCCTCCAAAGATGTTCGCCTTTGATGCGGTTTTCCCACAAGATGCTTCTCAGGTGGGTAGAAGCCTCCTCCAGACTCACATAGTGATGATCAGGGGAGTGTACAGTGCATGTGCAGGTGTCTTCTGGGACACTCTGATGGACGTTCCTCCATCCAGATCACTATGTTTGAAAGTAATTCTGAACTCCATGGAATCGTCCAGCTCTTCTGAGTTACTAGCATGGTAGTTTCCTTGGGCAGAATGGACGTGCTGGGACTTCAACAAGTTATATCCTTGGAGGGTGGATGAGATGGCTTAGTTGGCAAAGTGCTCACCGCTCAAGCATGAGGATCTGGGTTCGGATCCCAGCACTGTATGACAAGTCAGGCATGGGGGTGCAAGTTTGTAGTCCTAGTGCAGGGAGGGTAGAGATAGGGTCCCTGGGGCTCACTGGATGGCTGGTCTTGCCAAATGAATGAGCTCCAGGATCAGTGAGAGACCCTGGAGAGAGAGAGAGAGGAGAGAGAGAGAGACAGAGAGAGAGAATATACCCACCATCATTGACCTCTAGGCTCCACACATACTCAGTCACGTGTGTCACACACACACACACACACACACACACACACACACACACAATTTTAAAATACATGCTTGGGAGAAGAAGAAACAAGGAAGTTTTTGATAAAAGCTGACAGGAATGTTGGAGATTGTGGGAGTAACTACAATAAAGTGTTAGTGACCGACCCATCAGGACACTACTCCACCTGGGCTCTGGGTAGCCATGCGACAAGGGGAAAATGTTTCAGGGAACTGCATTGAAGTCAGGCAATGTCTTGTACCCACGAGGGACAGGAAGCAGGACTATAGCCCCACTGACGACATGGAATGCTCAGTAGGGAGACTGAGGTTGGTGTGTATCCCATGGCCAGGGTCAGTGGAGAAGTGTGGAATAGAAGAGGCCTGTGATGTCAGCTCATGCCACCTGACCAAGCAAGGCCTTGGGTTCACTCCTCAATACCAAAAGTAAATGAATATGTTCATATGTGAATAAACTGTGTTATAGACAGGTGGTGGCCTGTTTTGCCTGCATTGGGACATCAGAGGCAAGTGTAGACCTTGCTGATACACTTCAAGTACTTCTGAAGATTTATATAAAACTCTTCATGCTGTGATAGTCAAGGCTGCAGCTGACCTGAGGATCACAGCACAGTAGCTACCATTTCGCAGACTGCTAGTCTTTCCCATGTTATATGTGCTTGTAGGGGATGCTGGTGTTTACACAACTCCTGTCTTCCACCAACAGGCCAGAGTGCATGCAGGCGCCTTCCATTGGGGAGCTGAACATTGGTTACCCGAGTTCTATCATAGACAGATAAGACCCTTTGTGATTAAGTTTTACAGTTCCTCTATGCATTTCAATTTTTATGTCGTACCACCCAATGTGCTCAGTAATTTAAGCCTGACACTGAGGCTAATAAATGGCCTACAAACAATTTAATTAACAGGGGTAAAACTTTTCGGAAGCTATCTGGGGAAGTTGTAGGGATTCCAAAGCACACCCTAAATTAAGCCTGGAGTATTAATGAGTTTTAGATTTATTCCAGAAAAAAAAAAAAAAGAGTCATTTTTATTGCTAGTCTTTGCTTACATTTCTCACTTGGTTCTTAGGCAGGATGCTCACAGCTGTGCCTCCACTGATTTCCAAGTGTTCTGGTTGCTCAGGTGTCTGACAGTATAAATTTCTACATAAATTTGTGGTTTTCAAGAACGTTCATCTACATTATGCCATGGACTCTCCCTCAACTTCTTTTGGGTAGAAAGGGGCTTTTTTTTTTTTAACCTCTTGTCACAGTACAGATGAGGAAACTGAGGCTCCACCAGTACGCACCTCCCCTAGTCCCTGTCCTAAGCAGACATTCTCCCCCCACCCCCACCTCCCTATTAACCGTGTTGCATCCTGCTCAGCATGTCTTTGACCTGCCAGTATTTACTATTTTCTAGCAGTGCGTCATTGGACAAATCATTCAACTCTTTGGGTCTCAATGTCCCTATATGCTAAATAATATGCCTCACGAGGCTGCTCTGACAGCAGGTGCTCAGTAGACATTGTCTCTATCATTATACCATCATGAGTGTCATCTGACACCACTGATTGTAGCCAGCTCAGCCCCAAAGGGTCAGCACCCCTTGAGCCTCCAGGCACAAAATGGGAAGGTGTGCAGAGTACTCTGCTTTGTCTGGGTCTCCTGCTCTCAAATCTGTATGGTCCCACACTGTCCAGCAGGCTAGCCTAGGTTTGTGGGTGTGGCAGTGTCCAGGGCCTCGGCATGCTGGCTCAGAACTGAGACAAGAGCATTTCTACTATATTCTACTGGCCCAGATTCCGGGGCCGCTCTCGGGTCCTTGCTTGTGCAGCAGCTGTCACTGTGGTGACTCAGGCACCTGTGAACCACACTGTCTTCCTTTTTCTATGAACGTGAGCGATGATAAGATTGGCCCTGTTCTTTGGAGCTATCCTTGTTTTCCTCAAGCAGCCCTGGCAGCATGGGCTACCCTCTGTCGGTACAAACTTCCGCTGGATCTGGCTTAGGGGTAGGTGGTGAGGACTCAGACCTGTGGGTGAGTGAGAGAGATCCTGGGTAGAGCTGGCCCTGCTGTGGTTGTAGGCTCAGGGAGGCTTCCTGTGATGGGCCCAGGGTGATGGACAGCAGTGAATTTCCTGGGCCACTGTGGGCCCTTAATTAACCAACATGGGCAAACTTCTGGCCGTTCTCTTCTCTGTGAACAGCTAGGCAGAAAGAAGCCCTACAAGAGAGTCTGTGGACCATCCTACACCCCATGATTTCACTCCCCCATCTCCACTGTCCCTTGGCCTCTGTACTTGTGAATTCAATCTTAGCTTGTTCCACACATAACCAAACATCCCCTTGGTGACTTAAGACTCATAGTTCATATTATGTGTGGCCAAGGTGGCTGACAGTCTCCCAACCCCTACCTCCTGTCATACTGAAAGAAGGCAAGCTCCTGCTCAGTAACTTCTCCCTGCTCTGCAGAGACAACTCTAGCAAATTCTAGCAAATTTATACTTCTTCAGCCTCGGGTTTAATGCAGTACCGGCTCTTATTGCCTCAGTCCTAGAAGCTGTGTAAGATCTCATGGTCCTCATACAGCCCGACCCCTCCATCTCCTTGCCCGAGGGGAACCCCTGAGGAGCTGCTGAGGCGACCACCCCTGAACAATTGACAATTGTTCGGAGTGTGGTTTTTCAATTTCAGTTCAGGAGAGAAAATTGATTTCCAAATACTTAGATTCATTGCGCAGCTGCACCGCGGAGCTGAATAACCACATTCATGGCCCAGGCTGCTGCTTTTCGGATTCCCACTGGGAGACACATTGCTCTGATGGCTGCAGAGCCCCAGCATTTGACGGCTCTCAGGGCCTCTGTGAGCTCTGACGCCAGCCCCGAGACAGAAGCGAAGACACGGCAGCGAGACGTGGAGAATAATTCTGTCCTCCTGCTGCTGTGAAAGTCTCAGACGCTAGCTACCCATTTTCCGAATCTCCGAGGTGGTCCACGGACTTGCCCGTATACCTTTAGTTTGCAGCATGCACTGTCATTAAGTGTTCATGGAGAAATGCAAAGAAGTGATCAAGAACCAGGTCTCTGTCTAAAGATGTAATAATCACACTGAAGACAAGGCACACTCACCTAAAGAATACCCCCAAACAACACACTCGATGTACGGCGACCGATGCTGTTTGCACCGAGTACGTATGGGAAAAGAGGTTTTCAAAAGGGGGACACGAGCCAAGAAAGAAGAGATGGGGAGAAAGCAGGTGTACGTCTAGAAGTTCTTATTTCTGTTAGAACTAGGATGTTCCCGAGGGTCTTTGTCCTGAAATGGCCATGATAGTTTTCCCTCAAGTCACACTGTTTGTAAGAGGCTGGAATTAGAAATGATACGTGACAGAGGGGAATAGAATCTAGAACTCATCCTGCCCTCCCGCTGCAGCCTGCACCTACTTCACCTACATAAGGCTGGAGAGTGCTACCAGTTAGTGGAAGGGAGGTTTGTAGTCAGTGTGTTTCACACACAGGCTCACAGAGGGTGTCCTCAGAGTTCTGTGGTGGAGGCTAGACCATCTGGGAGAGTGGTGACTCCAAGCCCCAGGAAGTCAGACTCACTTCTGTGCCATCAAGGTTTCTCATGGTACGGCATGGTGCATTCACCACCTGCACCTCCTCCTGTGTCTTCCAGGCTGAAGTATGTGCTGGAACTGTGGCCGAGGTGATCCAGTCTGTGGTGAATGGAGCAGATGGCTGCGTGTTCTGTTTCGGCCACGCCAAACTGGGTGAGCGAAAACTTGACTTCTCGTGCTGCTCCTTAGGTCTCCTGTGACCTCCCCCAGGTTTCAGTGTTGATTTCGGAGTCCTTGATAAAAGGGAGAGCAAAGTTCCCTTTTGGTGCCAAACTGAATGATAATGAATAACCTTGCCAGACTTTGAAGCAAGTGTCAGTCCAACTGGACACCTATTCATGCGGGACAGCTTCAGGTCCAAGAGCAGAAGAATGGCGTAGCATTGGTCTAGGTCATAGTCAAGCCCAGAAAAGTAAGCAAGAAAGGTGTAAATGTCCTGAACAGGGGATGTTTGGGAAGCAGAGCCCCACATGGGAGAAGCAAACCAAAGCATCCTTGCCCCCAACATCCAGCCCTGTGAGGAGTCGTTCCCCCACCCCACCCCTGTTTCAGCATATGGGAAAGGAGCCACCAGCTAGCCCTGCAAACGATTGGATTAAACCCCGTCTACACTGTCTTCCGAGTCCTGACCTATGGTCATCTGTTTGTTCTTGGGCCTTATCTGACATGCAGAATGAGGTAGCAATTTGGGGGGCTCAAAAAAGTGTCCCTTGGTAGAAGAGATCATTCCAGAGGCCTTGCATCCCCTGGATCAGAGAGCCCGTTACACCCCCACCCCAACTCCTTTCTTCACTTCTTGAGCATGGATCAAAGCAGGGGTCCTGATTTTAATAGAATTTGCTCACGCTATTAAAAAAGCAAAACAGCATTTAACTTGAGAAAGGATATAAAGCCCGAGTGTGTGGATTTAATCTGTGGGGTAGCCATAAAAAGGACTGTAATCGTGATGAAAAGCCCCAGCTTCCTACCTCATGTGGAACAATGGCGAAAGCAGACAGCCTGTGATATTTGGGGTCCTCTGCAAGGTACCGTGTGGGTTCATCTTGTCATTTGTTTGGGCTCTCACATTCTTTTATAGCTGTGTCATCACCAGAACAAGGAAACGTTTGCTGTTTTTCTTGTCTTTTCATTCTTTTGCTTGCCTTTTTTCCACTCCCCCACACCTTCCTTCTGTGTCCTCGGCATCTGTTTTTGAGGCTCTAAGGGGTGATGTCTGACTAGTCCAATTGTGTTTCTTTCTTCCTCTGCTCCCACAGGGAAATCTTACACCATGATTGGAAGGGATGACTCTATGCAGAACCTGGGCATCATTCCCTGCGCTATTTCTTGGCTGTTCAAGCTCATCAATGAGCGCAAAGAAAAGACCGGGGCCCGATTCTCAGTCGGATCTCAGCCGTTGAGGTGTGGGGGAAAGAGGAGAACCTTCGAGACCTGCTCTCTGAAGTGGCCACAGGCAGCCTACAAGATGGACAGTCCCCAGGCGTGTACCTTTGCGAGGACCCCATCTGTGGCACACAGGTGACTGCTCTGGAAGCTTGGCTTAGCTGGGGTTGGTTCATCTCTTCTTTGGAAGATGGGGCAGCTCAGCCCTAGAATCACTTGCCATGTAAACTGGGAAAGGCTTATGAGTGTTTACTTTAAAGTGGACTGGAACTTTATGGCCTGCAGCTGTGGGGCCATCTGCTCACCCAACCTAAATATTTGTACCTTGAATCTAATTGACAATGAGCAGGGACTACAATTGTCATAGCATTTGGGGAAAATTGAATCCACTTTCTTTATGCCTCTTTCGAAAAAGAAAAAAAAAGTACAATCTTTCTTTTGTTTAACAACAAACTGAAATATTTACTGCTCTGCACAAATATCTGCAGCCATTACTGGGGCTGTTTATGGCTCTATAAACTGTGTTTCTGGAGCTGCTTTACAACCGGATTAGCAGGGCTGTGGGAAAAACTAATAACCGATTTCTAATTAGAACTGTGATCTAATTGCTAGAACTTGGAAGCCAAGAGAAGCTCTCGTTTGCCTTTTCAGGAAGTCAGGCCTATTATGAGGGTTTTCCCTTTACTGTTTCACATAGGGGTGACTTGAGGGCTCCCCTGGTTTATATCCAGAGAGTCAGTTCTGCCTCTCCTGCAGTAGGCTTCCCAAATGCCCTCTATAGGTATCTCTTCGGTAAGTACCTGCCTTCCACCAGCTGGATCACTTCCGTGGGTGAGGTTGCCCCAGAGCCAGTGTTACTCCATCTCTCCAAGCCCGGCCCTGCTCAGGACACCCAGATCCTCCAAGTTTCCTTTAGAAATCTCTGTGTTGTGCATCAGAGTTGCCTGGAGGACTTGCTGAAACTGATCAGTGGACTGCTCTCCAAGAGTTTCTAATTCCATTTGGAAAAAACAAACAAACAAACAAAAAGCACCTATTTCTAGCAAGTTCCCATATGATCCAGGGAGTTGCTATTCTATATGCTCAGGTGCTGTTACGCAGCCTCCACATTGGAAGCAGGCGTACCCTGGCCACCACTCCTGCTGCAAGCTTGACGGGCAAACTCGTGTTAACTTAGATTCATTTTCGAATCTACTAAAGAAGGTTCTCTTATGTAAAGATCTGTTGAACTGAAGGTGAGTAACACAAAGAAAATAATGGGCCTCTTGAGAGTCTTCCTTAAAATGCTTTTAATTCTTTAGTTGAAGTCTAATAGTAAGTGCAAAAGCACACAGCAGATAAAATCCCTTCATAGTTCAAGGATTTTAAAGATGGTCCTAGCCTGCAAATCCTGCCTGCACCAAATATTGCTTCTCACAGTTTAAAATTATGAAATTATGAAAAATGGGTTTGGATAAAGTCAGAGTAGAAAATTGTCGTAATTTGTACCAACCCAAAGACGTGTTGCAAATTAGTTACTTGAAAAATCAAGGCTAAATCAGGCATGCACCTGTCATGCCAGCATTCCGACGGCTGAGAGAGAAGACGGTGAGTTTGAGGCAGAGTAAGAACTTGTCTCAACAAAACCAAAAAGTAGATTCCCCTTTCTACCACAAAAAGAAGCGCTGGGATTCAGACCCAGGGTTCTCACAAGATTTAGACATGGTGCCCACTGTGTCTTTTCTAGTCACCTGTGTGTTTGCCCTGAGCACACATTTAGGACCTAAAGCAAAAACATACATCTCCTAGATACAGGTGAGACCTGCAAGTACTTAGGTGTTCCTATGTGTCTTTGATACATGGTTCTGTTGCTGTGATAAACTACCCTAACAAAGGCAACTTGACGGAGAAAGTCTTTATTATCACTCATAATTGAAGGGAAAAGGCCATCACCAAGGCAGCAGAAGTCTAAAGCGGCTGGTCACATCACACTCACAAACAGGAAGCAGGAGTGAGAATGCACTTTGACAACCTAGGACCCCAGCCAGGGAACGGGGCCGCCTCGACGGGAGGGCCTACCCTCCTCAATTAATGCGATCAAGAAAACCCTCAACAGTCATACCCAGAGGCCACCTCCCAAGAGATTCTAGATTCTGTCCCGCTGACAGTTATCAATCACCACCATGCATGCATTTCTTATTCGTAACTATGCTAGCAAATGTGGCCTAGCGTTAGCTTTTATTAAATAACCGAGAAATCAGAAATGAACACTAGGCAAGTTCCTTCCTTCTCAGAAGTAAAATTACATTTTATGGCATCTACCTTCAGCCTAATCTCTAAGTTCAAGACCCAGTCACATCCCTCATGTTAGCAAAGGACGGCACAGGATGTTGGTTTATAAAGATAAGCATGTGCTACCAACAACCCCTCCAAGACAGCCACTTGCTAGCTAGAAAATATCTCAAAACAAATTATATCCAACAAGTGTGGTCGACATTAACAGTCAGAAACAAATCAACGAAGCTGGACTGCCTCAGCCATTAAAGCACTGGCCACAAAAGCATGAGAATTAGAGTTCAGATTCCCAGATCCCATGTAAAGGCTGGGAGTATGACAACCTGCCTATAATTCTAGTCTCTAAAGAGACACGAGATCCACAGAGTCAGCTGACCAAGAGACTATTCAAGTCTGAAATCCTGGGATCAGTTGAGAGACCCTGTCAGAGTGAACAATCAAGGATAACCCCCAATGTCAACCTCAGGCCTCTGCATGCACGCAAGTGTATCCACACACATGTAAACATGCATATGTGCACATACATACAGCACACACAGGAAAAATGGGGGGAAAGTAACTAAGAGGAGAATGGGCCCTGCGTTCAGGGCCTGGTTTCAGAAGGACTTCCGGTCTTACAGGTTGGACTGAGCCTTATCCCCTTGGCAGGGAGGGAAGCCTGCAGCCTCAGCTCTTACTTTCTGTCCTCCAGCTGCAGAACCAGAGTGAGCTCCGGGCGCCCACCGCGGAGAAAGCTGCCTTCTTCCTGGACGCCGCCATTGCCGCAAGACGAAGCAACCAGCAGGACTGCGACGAGGATGACCACCGGAACTCCCACATGCTCTTTACCCTGCACATCTACCAGTACCGGATGGAGAAGAGCGGGAAGGGCGGAAGTAAGTCAGCCTTCGCTGGCTCCCTCGCTAGCCCTGGCCAGTCAGCACCCCTCACCTAAGGCATCCTTCCTTAGCAGAGTGGCAGCTCCCACTTGTAGCTCAGTGGTCTGGAGTTCAAGATAATTGTAGATTCTAGGCTCGAGTTTGCTTCTGAGCTTTACAAAAGGTTAGCTTTGGTAATGACAATTTACAAATGGCATTGTCCCAGATGTTTGAAAGAATTAATTAAAAAACAGTTGTCGAATACTCTCTGTTCACAAGTCCTACAGGGGTCACCACCAACACCAATGGTAAACCTCTAGCGCACCTGCCAATATATCATTCATCATTAGGTTGAGAAATCAGACTTCAAAAGAACTACCAGATGTGGGCTGCCTACCTCTGCAGTGCCTATCTGTGAAATTCTCTGTATAAATGCAGGGACAGTACTTGCTTTGTGAGAGAGACACACTGCCCGGCTAGGACTGTTCTTGAAGCAGTTACCCATCTTTGTCTGTCAGCCATGTGCATGCACTCCTGGTGGGTGCAGGCCCATCAGGGTTGGGTACCAGCACTTAACCAATTGCCTCCGTCTGGGGATCATGGTGCATGGGTCAAGTGGTCAGCTGGCTCACTAGCTTTCTAACAGGACATAAGCCACAGGGCTGGGCTGGCAAGGAAGGGATCCTGTGATTCTCAAGTGCATCTTGGTAGGGCTTTCCAAGCCCAAGTAACTGGTCCCCATTTCTTGTTGAATGATTGCCCCAAGGACAGTGGGTGCCAGGAAAACAACAAAACCTCAGAGTCAGGAGAGGAACTTTGGATTTTGAATTACAAGAAGCCGTTGACAGCCCTATGCCAAAGAAAACCTGGAATAAGACATCTAACTGCAACCCATGGAGAGGGAGACTCACCTTGTTTCTCCCTACGTGTCCTTGTTGCCCAGAAAAACTTGCAAAATGCTCCTGATGTCCTCAGCTGGAAAATCCTCTCCCCATCTCACTGGTGCCACTGACCTGACCTCTCACTGTGCCTGCTCCTTGGGGTTTGTTGACTTGCCTGCTTGCTTTCATTCTTGTTTTGGCATTCTGAGACTCTCACTATTTAATCCAGGTACCCCTGAACTCATAATTCTCATAATCCTCCTGCCTTAGCCTCCAGAGTGCTGGGATTGTGTGCCACCACACCTAACTCAACTGAGGTGTTTTAGACTCAGGTTTATTGAGATATAATTTGTATCCAGTGGACTTTATCCCCTTTTGTGTTTTTTAGATGAGTTTTGGCAAATCCATACAACTGTGTAACCATGAGGATCAAGGTGATATCAGTGGCCTGGAAGGCTCACTTTGCCCTTTGTAGTCAGCCCTTACCCCTACCTGGCAAGCACTGATCTGTTTTCATTTATGTTTGACCTTTATCTAGAGTAGTATGTAAATCAATCCTGCGGCTCAAGTGGGTCCCTTTGCACCTGGCTCCTTTCATTTAGCACAATGCCCTTGAGATTTGCTCCTCTTGCTTATGTATCACTTGGGCACTTATCTTCCTTATTCTTTGCTCACTTTGTTTTGACTGGCCCTAGAGACCTGCCTCCCATGGGGAATGAATGAAAATAGCCCTCTCTGGGGCCGCAATTCCACTAGCCAAGGCCATCTTTATACATCTGGAAGCAGGTGGAGCCGGTCCCCAGGAATCTAGAGACGCTGGCTGTTACTTGTCCCTCTGGGAGCCCCCAGGAAGGGTAGTGTTAACCTAAGACCAGATCTTCCTGGATACCCTGCAATTGTGAGGGGTTGACTGGGGAACAGCAGGGCGTGTTGAATGGGAATCTTTTAAAGGACATTAATTCTCAAAGGGGAGTTCACACCATGTCGAGCACTCCCATTTAGCAGAACATTGTGAGGCTAGAAACAGGAATTAGGATCTGGAGAGGGTGACCTGGAAATCTGCAGCTGAACTATGTGCTTGTCTCTTCCAGCAGTCCTGGAAGCTGGCTATAAATCCTGCGCTCGATGCTTTTTCTGGGTAATGTCTTAGCAGAGGAGATATGAGAGTTGGAACACTGTTTATTTTAGTCATTTTAAACAGCTGTCAATACTAATAATCATCAGAGTCTGCAGTGTACTCCTCTGTGGTCACCAAAGCTGAGTCCTGAGACAAAGGCTTCCAAAGGCACTGAGCAGAGAGGCCCAGAGAGTGGGACAATGTCCTTCTAAGTTGCACAGCAAGGCAGCAGCTCTCTTTGGTCTTTCAATTTTTATTTATTGGTCTTGTTTGCAACTTAGAATCTGAAAGCAGAAGCAAACAATGAAAATACAGAAAGAGTTTGTTGAAATACTTAACATGTAAAAATTTGAATTTCTAATTCCACAAAAATTTAAAAGAACATTCCCTAAGACTGAAGACTAGCTCCAAACTGGTCCTACCACATCCTGAACACTTATTAAATATTTAACATCCAACTCTTTTTATTTTTAAATTGTGCATGAAAATTGCTTTTAAATAATAAATTCAGGCTAAAGGAAAAGATGCCACCAATAGCTTCCAAAACTCTCAGGTGGGCACTGTCCACTGTCAGGGGTTGCAGTAAACTATACAGAGAAGAGAAGAGGTCCAGGCTGCAAAGGGCAAAGGGAAAACCCTGCCCGCCTTCCAGAGCCCCAGCATCTCAAAGGCAAAGGATCAGACCCAGCCTCCAGGCCCAGCAGGATTTCGGTGTATTTATGTGCTAACCCATAATGAGAAGATTTGGAGTGTTGTTTAAAATGGAAATTTTGTTTACTTATATATAAGTTATAATCCCTGTGGACTTGGCAGCCAGAACTCAATTAAGGGAAGGTTTATTAATTAGTCACCCTGTGGGGAAGCAGGGAGCAGAGCTGTTAACCAACTGAGAGAGGCTTAGCCTGATGATGGATTCAGAGGCGATTTCTGCTGCAAGAGCTAAATACATAGTGTGTATGCACATGCCTTAGACCCATCTATGCATTATATGCACACACATGCATGCACACGCACGCACACACGCGAGCACACACACACACACACAGAATCATTAAACATAGATGACTTTAAATGTTCTGGTCAAAATAGAAGAGAACATTCTTTGTTGGTGTATGACCATTTTGTACATAGCGTCAGGTTGGGCTTAAAATAGCTCCCCAGTTGCCAAGGCTTTTGGACTGTTAGCAGAGCTGGTTCTCCCCGGTTGTGAGTCTTCACTGCTAAATCTATAAGGACTTGAAGGTTCTGTGCAAATTCAGCACCGAGGAGAATCGCCTCATGAGCAGGCGCTGCTCCTCATAACGGAAGCCGGGTCACTCCAGGGTGGTAGGCCGGTGAAGCCAGTTCTTGTCCTCTTCCTGAACACGGACTTTAAAGCCATCCTTTTATGGGCTGGTAAGACGACTCAGCAGATGAAAGTGCTCACCACACAAGCCTGAATTCCATCCCCGGAAATCATGATGGTAGGGAGAAATGACTACATATGTGCCACGACATGCACACACCTGAACTCATAACACACATCATACATGTACATAATAACAGCAGATGGTTTCAGAGCATCTCTTTAATGATGCGAAGCTTTCAGGCATCTGGTGTCCACCATCTACTCACACCGTGCCTCTGATAAGTGCATTCACCTTGCTTCCCCTTGAGGAGCCATCAAGGTCTAAGCTGTCCGTACATACACGAATAAATGTGCGCACACCTGCGCAGGCATCTGGGCTGCGCTCATCCGGCCACAAGTCTAGTGAGACAGTTCTCTCCGTCTCAGCTTTCTGATGGCAGTCAAACCCTCCCTTTACAAAGGTTGTGGGATGACCCACAACAGCCGTGTCTTCCCCAGGACTGGAGAGTTCACATGGCTCTAAGGATCCATCATCTGGTTAGCAGATGTGCTTCTAAAGGGGGTGAGCCCCCACCCCTATGTCCCCAGCAGCAAGCCCTGAACAGGAAGATGGCTGCACACGGCAGGGCTCCCAGCTCCCAAGCCAGAGTCAATTACGAAGTGACGCTACCAAGTCTTTCCTTGTTCTCCCAAGCATCAGTGTCAGAGCTGCGTCACCTCAAGAAGGAGAGAAGGGAAAGAAACGGTAACAGCAAAGGGCCTTCACCCTACTTCCTCCACATGCTACCCCCCTCCTTACAGCTCCTCAGATGCTCCCTTCTACATAACATGTCCCCCTCAGAACCTCAGAGTGGCTTCTGTCCTAGCCTACCTTAAGGTTTTATCTCCCATGCTTGTCGGGCTCCACTAGGCTACGTACATCCTGAGAACAGAGGATGTTGATACTCGTCTCGGGTCCCCGTGGTGCTGCCGGTCCTGTGCCTGCATGTCAGTGCTCAGTGCCTGTGTATTAAATTCAGTGGAACGTGTGCTGTATTTAACCCCAACTTCTTTTACCATCTAGTGCAGCTAGTTTCTGGAAGCGAGACCAACTTGTTTGGAGTTTGAATTACCGAGAGTATCAGCAGAACATACCTCCGAGTATGCATGTGAGGGCATTCCAGAGACGTTAGACCCGATGAGCAGTTTAGTGCCTTGATTGATTCCAAATCTGAATAGGATATAGAGAGGTGGTAGAAGTCAAAGTGGGGCCTCACTGGAAGAAGCAGGTCACTGGGGATCCTAGCTTTGAAGGGGAGAGCTTGGCCTGGGCCTCCTCCTGTTTCTTTATGCTGCTAGGAGGTGAGCGGCCTCCTCCACCACAATCTCACCACCACGACGCCTCACAATGGGGCCAGGTGATCATAAACCGACACCTATGAAACTGAGCCAAAACTCATCCTTCCACCCTCTGACTGTTTCAAATGTCTAACACCGCATGCAAACCACCCTCAGGCCAGCTGGTGCTCTAGGTATGCTACCGTGCCAGGAGTTGATCAGTTCACAGAGAAAGTCCCCTATAAAGGGGAATCCTATTGAAAGATACATTCTCATAACGAATGTGAATTTATCCACCGATCTTAGGGGCATGTAGCGTGGATTTCCCTTGGAGATGAGTTTTTAACTTAAAGTTACACCTTTCATGAACCATACTGATTTTAATCATTTCTACTTTAATTTCTTCAAAGAGATGCAAGACCTTAAAAGACCCATTTGCTGCCACCTAGATACAGCTTTTTTCTGGCTTCTTTTCGTTTTTCCACTCTGTAATTTCTCATGTACATCTAACTTAACTGGAATCTTTTCTTTAAAACATCTCCGCAGAACATTCGATTTAATTTATACATAAATGTTCAAACTCCTTACAAAATAATATTTTATTTTGTATAAATAAAATAAATAATATACTTATATTCTAGTTACAATAAATATAGGTATCATAAAAATCTGATCTACTTGTAGATAGACAGAGCATCTTTTTACAACAAAGGTGCTTAAACAAAGAAGCCACATGCATTTGGCCTGCTGTGGCTGTCAGCCAGTGTCTTACAGAGGAGGCAGTGTGACTAGCTCAGCCAGGTGGGATGACAGTGGTTCCTAGACTTTGCAGCATGTGACAGTTGTGAATCCCAGAGCCTGTGCTGCACTCCAGCCCAATTAAAGGAGAAAGCCTGGGAGTGGAAGGCAGGCAGGGCTAGTTCTTTGCAAGTCCCAGGAGATTCCAGAGTGCTGCCAAATTGGAAGCCACACTGATGCAAGATGAGTAAAAGGTTAAGCGTGTTTTAGAGTTCGCCTTGGGTTGCCATCTGACTCAGCATTCATTTGCAATGAAATCGTGGATGATAATTTTTCACCAGCGCATGTGGACCTCAGTTTTCTCATCTATAATTTCAGTCCAATTTATGCATGATGTAGGCAGTAAATGATATTGGGAAAATTTAGTAGTTCTCAGGACCTATCAGGTACTTAGTACAGTGTGATTCAAAAACTAGGCAAAATTAGTATATTATCTCCTGTGGGGAAAATACTGCATGTGGGTAACTTGGCTTGGCCCAACCCTCGACTTAAAATATAAATAAAGAATTCTGGGCCGAGGATGTCCCTGAGTTGGAGGAGTGCTTGCCTAGCACACATGAAGCCTGAAGTTTTATCCCAGGCACCACATAAACTGTGTGTGGTGACATATTCCATCATCCCAGCACACAGGGGACAGAGACAGAAGCATCAGAAGTTCAGAAATATCCTCTGCAATATAACAGGTTCAAGGCCAGCCGGGGATACATTTTAACCTCCCTAAAAAAAAATTGATTGAACTACATTCATTTAACACTTGTGTTCTTGGTCTCAGAAATCTGAAAAGTTGATAAGGAGCCCGCTTCTTACCTGTATTAATCACCACCCAGTTCGCTCATTCATTACAGAATGACTTTCTCCCTAGCCACTTGTGGTGATGTAGATTCTTAGAGATATCAACCAGCCTGTGCCCACTGACTTCCCACTATTCTAGATTGAGCATGTTTTGAGGAAATCAGAGTCTCTGACTACCCAATGCCAGCGAGTGTGGGGCAGAGAGCAGCGTTTTCCATTGTGTAAGAGTGCCTCTCATTCTGAGTCATGCAGGTAATTACAGGTATTTCATAAAACTCTTCAGCACAATCTAAGCCACCTTTTGTTCTCTGTGTTCTATTTTACTATGTGTACATTATACATTTTATTCCATTACATCAAATGGACTATTAAGTCTGGAAGTCCAAATTGGTCTCTGCCTTTGCCCTTTCATCTCAGATGAGTGAGGAATACCTAAGCCTCTCCTGACTCTATAATTGGGCTGCAAAACAGATGGTATTTTGTTTAAAGATAACTGTTTCCCTAGCACATTGCCACAAGCCAATCTTGCACGATCTGAAATAGGATAGAAGAGAACTAACATGGCCTCGAAGGGGTTAGCCCAGGGACAGCTGAAAATGAGCAAAACCAACTTCTCTCATGTCTAAAGTGTGGGACTGAGCTGGAGAAGCTGAAGGGCTGAGCCACTGTGCTGTGCTTCCTGGAAGGCTCTGAGGCGGTTTCCGAGTTCCTATCCCACAGCAAATCCATACCTCACCCTCATGACTGGTCTGTCTTTGAGTTCTTCCGACAGGAGTTCACACCACCTGAATGTCCTCCACATGAAGCCACAGTGTTGGGGTTGGTGTGGGGAGCATACGCATACGTGTGCACGCACCCAGGCGTGTGCATGGGGAAGCACCAAAGGACCATGTTACATGTCTTCCTCTGTTGCTCTCTGCGTTGCTCCCTTGAGACAGGGGTCTCTTTCACTGAACCCAAAGCTCACTGTTTCAATAAGCCTGGCTGGTCAGAGAGCTTCTGGGCTCATCTGTTTCTGCTCCCATCCCATCCTCAGTGCTGGGCTTACAGGCTTTCGTAGCCGTGCCTGGCTTCTTATGTAACTGCTAATGAGTCACACTCAGGTTCTCGTGTTTGCGAAGCCAGTGCTGTTCCCCGCTGGGCCACCTGCCTAGCCCCACCTGTGTACCAGCAAGACAAAGATGTGTTTATTTTCCCTCTGTTTTGGAATGATACTTTTGCTGGATGTTGACTGCTCATTTAACGAGTTTTAGTCTTCTAAAATGTTGCTGTACTACCTTCTTACTTATTTCCGAGGAGAAATTAGCCATCATATTTGCCTTTGTCCCCTGGTATGGAAAATGCTTTTGCTCCTCGAGCTGTTCTCTCACCCTCTTCTGCTCTGAGCAGTGTGGTTATCGTTTGCTTCATTGGGTTTTTTCATTTTTTGTTGCTGTTGTTCCTGGGCCTGAATGAGTTTTTTGGTTTGTGAGTTGGTAGTTTTCATCATTTGGGAAAAGTTTGGGCCATTATTCATTCAAATATTGCATCTGTGTCGCACCCTGGAAACCCAACCGTGTGTATTTTAGACACCTGAGGTTGTTCCGTAGCCTCTTCCATTTCCTCCCCGTTGCTCCCCCACCTCTCTCTCTCTACCTGTGTGTGTGTGTGTGTGTGTGTGTGCGTGCGCTTACTTTTGTTGTTTACTTTGTACTTTTCTGCATTTCAATGTGATGAGTTCTTATTGATAGATTGTCAAGTTTACTAGTCTTTTCTTTTGTTAATGTGTGACCTGCCATAAACTCTCAGACATAATTTGTTTTAATCTCTTAAAAGTAATTATACACGCTTTTGTTTTAAGTGAGACAGATCTTTCTACACAGCTCAGGGTGGCCATGTCTCTACTTATCCATTTGAACATTTGACACAAAATGGCAGTAAATGTTTTTCATCACCTTCCCTGTGGGTTCTAATAGCTATGCTTTTCTGGGTTTATTTCAAATACTCCTTCATTGTGGTCTACCTGTTTCTTTTCATACTTATTTATCTTTCCACATGAACTTTCATATTTTCCGAACTGACTGTTAGGAACAGACATCAGCATCAGCGTCAGCATCAGCATCAGCATCAGCGTCAGCATCAGCGTCAGCATCAGCAGTGTCCTCAGCTGCACCTGCTGATGGGCGCTCAGCGGTATCTTCCAGAGACTGTCTGCAGATCCCCAGTTATTTCCTTTCTAGTGTTCTGTCCTGTGCGTGGCTGCTGCCTTTTTTCCCATAGACTTTGCATTTATCTCTCTTGAGTGCAGAGGGTCCACCAGGCTCCTCCTGGGCTCTTTGGCCCGAGTCTGGGAACTCTCTCAGCACAGATAACCATGATGCCAGGAATATCTACCTTCCTTGTTTCTTATAGCTCAAGAATCTCTCTCCTCTGCCTAATGTCCAGTGTCTTAAAACTGCCTATTTTATACATTGATTATTTTTGCTTGTTTGGTTATAAGACTCAGTCTGGTCCCTGTCACTTCATTGCAGCCAGAATTCATGGGTGAAATTCTTAACTTTTCTGAACTTTAATTTTCTCATTTACAAGAAGAAGATGATGGTATTTAGATGATGGTTTTGTGTGGGCAATGAATGTCTGGCAATTGGCAGACACCCAGCAGATAGTCAGGTCTTTCCTGCCTTTGCACCTGGATCTTACATCTTCCAGATTTATCCTGGGGTTACCAACCTGATTCCTGGCTGAGTTTTGGATTGGCAGCCTGACTGACAAACCAGAATAGATAATCACTCAGGAACTGCTTAGGTTTTAACTTGGCGACTTCCAGAACTCTGTTAACCCAGAGGGCAATCAGGTAAAACCCTTATGCTCCTTCAATGAACCATTTGATCTACAGGAATTATTCTTTATTTGTAAATAAATGCATTAGGCGTCTTTTAGGAAGGTTCATGGTATGTGGTGGACAAAATTTAAGAGCATCAATGCGATTTGAAACCCTAGTTTGAGTTGTTTGTGTTACCAAATGGTAATCTTTTCCTTTCCCTAAACTTCCCAAAGAGCCACACGAAGAAGAGAAAATGTGTTGGCCAGAACTTACACATTCTCCTTTTTTCCTCTCGCCTTCTTCCCCATGGCAGTGTCTGGAGGTCGCAGCCGCCTACATCTCATTGATCTCGGCAGCTGTGTGAAAGCTCTCAGCAAAAATCGAGAGGGAGGCTCGGGGCTGTGCCTCTCACTGTCCGCACTGGGCAACGTCATCCTGGCTCTGGTCAATGGAAGCAAGCACATCACCGTACAAGTAAGTGGCTCTCCTACTGAACAGCAAGATGGTGTGAATGTAATGTTAGGGTCTGAGTCTCTGTCCAGGAGAGACACTGGGAGAGGAGCAGCTGAGGGTCAGTCTGAACTGGGTTGTGAGTTCAGTGCCAGCAATCAGCTTTAGCTAACGATGGCATAATGGTATAATCTTCCAACTGGGAAAGTGTTGCAGATACTTAACTCCAGCACAGTCCTGGTTTGAGTCCTTCCAGACAGTGGAAAGCTACTTCCATGGAGGCCTCCCATCGTAATTACCATTGGCGGGTTACTGCCAGCACCGCACCAATGTGTCTGTTCCTTGGTGATGCAAGCACTGACCAAGGAGAAATGAGGCGGCCAGATTAAAGCCCACGAGAGTACAGCTTACTCATTAGATATGAATCTCAGGTAAACAACAAATAATTTTTAGTTTAAATATGACCCCTTTTTAATTATTGCATGGATACCGTAGATCCTGTATGTTATCTGACACCCATGCTTAGCTTAGAAAGCTTTAATTCATATACAGGATCCTTTCACTTTACAATAACTGCTCCAGGAAGATGGAGTCAGAGCTTCTCCTGTCTCTGGTCCAGACCTAAGCAAGCCATGTCATCAGTGCTCATGAGTGACCTGTACTTACTTCCCCGTCATCGCCCAGCTCAGATGCACCTCTTACTAGCTCTAGAAACCTCACTCATCTTAAAACAAGGGTTACAACTCTGTATTTTATATGCACCACAGGGAAATAAGATGCAGGAAAGGTGTGAAAAATATTTTTTTCCGACACTAGAGGACTGTGGCCAATGACAAATGGCGATCAGCCAATGATCTGGTCCACCTACATTTTATTAGATTTAAGTGGAAACAGCATTTGCCATGAACAAAATATGCAGGGAATATTTTGTTTTAACCCATCAAAATCCTTTAAATGTGAATTACTGCTGTGGGAGGGAAGGAGAAATTGGGGTTGTCATTGTAGCCCCTGAAATTCAGTTCAGTCCTTGATTTCTCCTTGGTTCTGGTCCCAGTTGATGCCGGACCCCCAGACACTGTTTCCCACCATGAGGATCATCTGAGCTGCCCTCAGGGGCTTTCTTGGTAGTCATAATCCTGTTTGTGCCCATCTTGAAATTTGGAATCCCAGCTAGATAAGCCTTAAAGTGGAGATCCCCTCCCTTGTAAGGACCGTTTTCTGTGAGAGAACAATTTTAAGATGGGGGTTAATCAAATTTCAGTTCCTATGATTTCTGCTGTGAAATAACCCAGCATGTTGGGAGCTTGGAGAAGAAAAAGGTCATTGTAGAACTGTGGAGGCTGAAGATCTTCCAAAGGAAAAAGAACTTCGGGCCCTGGTTGGCTTCCGTGAAATGAGAATCCTGTCTTTGAACGTGGCAGCTCCCTAGGCAGTCATGCAGATACAGTTCAGAATGCTGCCTTGTTATGAGGTCACTGGCTGGGTAGTAGGATCACTCTTGCTTTATCCCTGAAGAGTGACATACCTTTATGACTTTAATAAATATTTGTCTGTTCAAATTATTGAACTGATGGTGGGAAGACTGGATAAATGTAAGCGTATGACATTTTTTGATTAGATAAAGTAACCTCCTTCTGGTTGTAGTTTGGTTCTACTGTAAACAAACAGGGAAACACTATGACTTGTTTTTATTACTAGCTCAAGGTCTCTTAGGTTAAACATCTTTTTAACATCAGCTAGTCCTAACAGGCAGCCACCTGCCCTCTTGAGAACTTGACAGACTATAATAGAATGTCACCAGCTCTTACAGACATCCTTCTGCTTGATTCCAGGAGTCCCTTCCTAACATTTCAGCCATGCAGGTGATGAGCAAAATGTTTCTATATTGTATATAAGCACAGACTTAACATAAATGTTGTGTCTACATGGGACTGTGTCATGGAGTTGTCCCTTGACCCTAATAGCCAGTAACTGTGGACACAAGCTTCCATCAGTGACCCAGGTCCTGCCTAACAAGAGCTTGCTGGGCTACCCACTGCCCACAGGAACCATGGTGGCCTGGCCCTTCATGTAATGGCCAGAGCATTTGTCCTGCCATCCTTTGGTCCATCACGACTGTCTCTGTGCATAAGCTCGGCAAGACTTTTGCTCTAACATTTTCTTGGATTCCCAGCCACAGCATATATTTAGTATTTGGTGTCTGTGGATCTCGTTTGCGACCTGATTCACCAACTGGAAACTATTCTCTTTCAGAACACAGGAAGGTAAGACAAAGAGTTACTCGAATCTACCAGGCAGTTGATGACAGGATCAAACTGTATGGCTTTTCCCAGTTTGGGAGACCTTGACAGTTGAAGCCACAGGGCTGGCCAGTGCCTATTGTCATCAAGCTCTGCCTGATACTGGCTGCCTCTGCACCTCAGGGTGTCCAGCCCGGCAGGAGGGTCCACATTCCCTTTACTCCCACAGCCATCTAAAGCCACACAGTGCCAGCAGACTAAACCTCTCTGGGCTCAGGCCTTTTCTTTGCCTTGGCTTCCTAGGCAAGGGAATGGTTTCCTAGTGTTTTGGTCACTCTTTTTTTTGGGAGGGGGTCCCAGAAAAAGCAAACATCATATTCTTTACCCTCCCCCATCTCTCCAAAACACATCTTCATCGGTCACCCTAGACAACTCTGCTCAGATGCAGCATTACTTGTGCTTGCTTCTGGGAAATTAACTGGAACGTGCACAGAGGGGATATATCCTGTCTCCATTTCTCTTCATCATTGTACCAGACCGTTTGTCATGTGAGCAAGCCGGAAAGTGAGCTGGGATTCATTACCCATCCCAGGTGCTCCCACAGGCACCCTAGATGTACCCTGAACGGTTCTGACTCTGCAGATGATATTGCCTTTGCAGATGACAGGCGCAGGCGCAGAGCGAGCGCCCCACCGCAGCCATTACACAGCACAGGCTGCCTGGCCAATCTCAGTGCCATTTATCAATCCTAAATGGTGACACCATTCAGAGAAGCATGAGCGGGAGGCAGGGAGACGGGCAAGGGCGCCAGCCCCCTAGTCAGCTCTGCACGCACTGACAGGAAGCACAAATTGCTCTTGTGTAACTTCAGGGAGTCTCACACTCAGGGAAATCTGTCCTTGTTCTGAGGTTTCTGACAGCAAATTTGCAAATTTCCTTCCAGGCTCATTCATTATAGTTGTTTGATATTCCTCACCACTTCCTGCACAGAGAGGTGCTAGGAATCTCCACAGTCGATGGAGCAGGACCAAAAATGAGCAGAATGTGGCATGAATTCTCATTGCCGCTAACCAGTGTTCTAGGTGTCCTCCTTTGGAGGTGGTCCCCGAGGGTCCACCACAAAGATCTGTCTGCCGGAGTGAACTTGGCTTCAGTTGAAGTGCTCTGATATCCCAGTCCTTCTGAGGATCGTAGTCTTTCTAGAGAATCCAAAATTCTAACCAGAACCCAGTTCCCTATAAGGGCTCTTGGTCCCTTTAGATGTTGTCTTGTGATGGGTACAAACCCTGAGAAAGCACATCCTTCGCTTATAACTCTGCTTATAACCGTCACTGCATTTAGAGAAACTGCTACTTTAACAAGCCATACGATCTGACCCGAGGCAGGGCTTGTCATGGGCCCCACAGATGCCAAATCAGCGCTCTTGGGCTTCTGCAAAAGATGAAGGTTTTCATTGAGAAATGACCACTAAAGACACAAGAGACACAGATCCTTGATAAGTGCTGGCAGCTGGAGATACACGAAGAGAAAAAGGGAAGTCTGCTTGTTGATTGGATAGCGAGAAGGGGCAGGGTGTTGAGAGACACTCTCGTGAGCTTAGAGGGTCTCTGTGACTCCTCGCTGGTCTTGTCTGTGTTCTGGGGGAGTTATATTCTGGGTGGGAGGTTTTGGAGCTAAGGTCGCGGTCCCGCTGAGATGGCTTGCTTCTGCACAGGTCCATTCTTGAAAAGCCGCTTCCAGACCGTCTTGGAGTGAGTTCCGGCGGCTTTTCCCGAAAGCCCTCTTAATCCCCTTGCTCTTCATGGAATTTATCCCAAAGCCTCACATCTATCTGCTCACTTGCCAGCAGGAGGTTCGAGTTCTGTTTCTAAATCACGGATATTCATTTGCTAATGTCCGGACTCATTTGATAAGGTCATGGAAAATTATCCTCTGACACTCATGCTGTGTCTATTTCCAATGCTCTTCCCTGGCAACTTGGGAAATGGTGCCGCACAGCCGCCTGTGATGGAAGCCCTGCTTATGGGCCCTCTCTTGTGGTTTGTTCTGCGCTGCATCCTGAGATCACCATTTATTCCCCGTAGTCACTAGCAAACTCTGGCACAGGCAGCTGTGCTCTCTCCACTTCACTCTTTATGGTTGAAGAGCTACACCGAGCCTGAAATGCACTGGGACCAGTCTCTTGTCCCAAGCATCAGACTCCAAGCAAGCACCCCAAGCAGCATCTGCTCCAGAAGCCTCTGGCTCACCAAAGTGCCAGAAACCTCCTTGCACAGCCTGTAGTGGAACACTTGCCCCCTCAAACTCAAGTGGGGTAAAGAGCCAACTTTATTCTAAGGACATCGGAACACCTGAGCACAGCAATCGGCTCAGACCAGCAGGCAGCGCTAAAAACAAATTCAAGACAGTGACTGGGGGAGGGGGGTATTTCATACATAGAGACAGCTTTTCCTAAAATGTTTACACCTCTCCTCATTTGAGAAGCAGTGGGGTACAGATGCCTGCAGACAGCAGGTGCAGCAACAGGCTGCGGTTTGGGCCTTACCGGGCTACCACTGCAGGGCACAGGCATCCTCCCACCTGGCCATAAAGATCTCATCCTCCTAGTGTCTGGGTGGGTTTGGGGTTTCTCCGCTTTTTTGGAACCGGAAACACACTCCGAGAGGTTTGGGAAACTGGAAGAGGTGTGGGGAACTGGGGCAAGTGACACCAGCTGCTGTTAGCCAAGACATTCCCTTGATGACGCCCAGTCCTGTTCCTCCGGGTCGGAATGTAGATTACTTACAGGTACCATAAAATTAAGTAGATATTTGCCAGAAAAGAAATGGGAAAGAATATCAGCTGTAAGATTGACTCAAGATAGCATGAAATTGGGGAGAAGCTCTGTGTAAGGATTGTTGTGTATGAGAGAAGCGCACATGTGCATATTTAACCTCCTCTAAATGCACATTAATGCTGGATTAGCTCCTCCTGATTTACAGGGAGAGCATCAATTTAGAACTATTTGCACAAACTCCGGATACCAGTTTATAGCAGTCCCTGTTTAGAAATAAAATAACCAAAGTCTCAGGTTGCCAGGCAACTGTAGCAGTGATAATTCTTGGTATTGCTGCTTTAAAAACATTCATTTTTATACATTTTAATGACTGTTAGGAACCAAGGAGAGTGAGCTCAGAGCATCTCTGGGACACAGAGAGAAGTTCATTTTTTATGAGATTTTTCAACATCCCACTCTCTTTTATTCCTCCCTTCTTGCCTCTTCCCTGGCCGGTGGTATTTTCATAGTTCATTACAGAATTTACAGAGACAGTTATTATTTTCTTAACAATCCAGGCAGCAGTAGTCTGTTGATTGACTCCCTGAGGCTTGACACATGCAGGTTCACTAGGGGAGAAATGTTTTGGTGTGGGCCTCTACTGGGCTACGGCCTGGGTTTGGCCATTAGTCTTGATGTCCCAAGTTTGACTCGTCCTTTCTGTTCTGGCGAACTCCTCCTCCTCCCCTGAACTCAGAGCAAAATGTTGTACCCCAGCGTGGCCAGAGCCTCCAGGCCGCAAACCAACACAGCCGCTCTCTCCCCTGCCCGCTGCCCTCGCCAGGTAGATAATGAAGCACAGCAGCACAGCGGCTCGACGACTGAATGGGAGCCAGGAGACATCTGTTTCCCTTCGTGCTCCAACTTTATCTTCCCTTAGCTCAACTTCTGAGGTTACCAGTGGACATCTCTTCCTTCTAGATTCCAAGTCAACTGGCAATAGATTAAGAGCTGACTAGGGATTGAAACCCATGTTCTCTCAGTTCTGGCAGAGCAGAGGGGGCTCTCCCTGCTCCTCCACAGAGGCCCCAAGACTCAGATTCAGGTTAGCAGCACTGGATCCCTTACCCAGGCAGCCATGGCACTCCAGAGAGGAAGGCTGGGTAGGGTCTATGGGAAGAAGAAGACAGACGGACAGAGCTGAGCAGCTCATTCCTGATTTCCCATTCACCATCCTAAGAGTCAGAACAAAGAGGCAAAAACAAGAGTAGGATTTCCCCCTCTCAAACTTTCAAAGGGAATAGAAGCTAATTTATGAACTGCCGGATTAGAGGGAGAAGGAGAAAATTGTTTCCAATACTTATTTTCTGGCTTTTCAGCTACATGGCAGGCAGGCAGCATGGCATATAAATTGGCTCCCCGAAGGGTTATTTCTCAATGAGAGCATGGCTACAGTTCCTTTTATTATGCTACCGATATCCTAAATGCTTTATGGATATCTACTTATGATGGTGACTCATAACCATCGATCTCATGGCAAAGATTGGGAAACTGGGGCACAGAGAGGTTGAGTTTCTTGTCCAAGATTACACAGCTGTTAGGTAACACAGCTATGTCACTGTCTCCCGGTGTGTGAATGCTGCCTAATATGGTGCCAATGCTTGCCGACAGATGTGACACGTCCATGGATCACGTGTCCGTAAAGCTGGAGTATAGCGGCTTGTAAGTGAGAGTTTAGACTAGAGAGGGGCCAGGGAGGCCTGTATGTGCACCCAGGTGGCTTCCTTGCCAGTGGCAAAGAGGAAGATGAAATGAAGACGTAAAAGGAAAGGAAGTTCCTCATTCCAGAACCAAGCCACAAACCAGGGCTCAATCAAATGTCACACGACAATGTTAAGAGCTAAGCCTAGTAGTGCAGGCTTGTAATCCAAGCTACTCTGGAGGTAGAGGCAGGGGGATGCAAGTTCAAGGCCAGCCTAGGAAACTTAGTGTCAGACTCTGTCTAAAAAAAATAGTCAGGATGTGGCAGTGTGGCTTAGCGGCTCGGTGGTAGGGTGCTTGATGAGCATGGGCAGGCCAGTCCACCCGCTAGTAATATCACAAAATACCGCGTTCAGCTAGATGACCCTGACCCGAGAGCTTGTGTGCAGGGGAAACAGGTCTCTGATAGCCTGCAGAGGAGCTCAGCAGCCTGCGTGTCCCATTTGGCACTAGCCATGGAGGCACTTAGCCAATCTCAGCCATTTTCACCTGTCCTGAGAGTCTGCAAAGCCATCTCACATGCCCATCAGTAAAAAGGCTGCATAACCCCATAAGACCTCCAGCACAGCACCCTCCTAGTTGGTCTGGGGGCTCCAGCGGGAGAAGTGGGTCCATTTCCCAAACTGGAGAGCTGGGTGCTGCCCACGGTTGGGGGTTTCCTTCCCCGGGATGGCAGTGTCTCTGAGGCATCCCTGAGAGAACAGCTTCCCAGGCCCCTATCAGTAGGGAGTTATCATCCTCCTGGGTCCTGAGGCCTAGCTGCATGCCAGATAGGTGATGGAGGGATAAGCAGGAGATTCGAAAGACACCAGGGTCGGCAGAGATGATGAGCTTCCTCATGCCGAGAGTGGAAGCATCGAGAATTTCCCCAGCTGCCAGGCCAGACAATCAGTCTCGCAACTGGAATTTGTCAACTTTCTTCACTCTGAGCTCCCAGAGAAGTGTGGTGGAGTAGGACAGCTGTGGTTTCCAAAAGAGACGATGCCACCTGGGCTGGCAGAGCCCGCACTCAGGTGAGGCCAAGGGATGCCAAGCCCACCGCTGATACCCAGGATCGATTTCAGTCTCCATTTCTCTCCTTGAAATGAGGATTTCATTCTCGTCCTCCACTTTTGAAACAAAGTTAAATCCAATGGGAGCTCCTTTGAGAGCATGTGTTTCAAAGGTGGAGAGGCCACTGTGTGAACATATTCAGAAGTTTTATCATCCGGGTTCAGCTGACGTCATCATAGTGTTTTATCCGTGCTAGCTTGTAAAACAGGAGCTTCCTTCAGCCAAATGGATCATAAGTTCCTTTCATTAAATTGGAGCCCTCAGCCCATGTGCCCAGCACGCAGGGCGGCTGCCTGACACAGATCTAAGTGAGCCCAATCTAAACTGTCTGCGCAAGAATGAAGTGAGATTAAGGAAACTGGAGACTTACTGAAGATGAGCCAGGGGCTCAGGAGTAGCTGCCACTGAACCCCAAGTTGCATCTGTATATCTTACTGACCAGGGTGTGGTGCATTTTATAGAGACATGTCCTTCACAGAATACCAATAATAGCAGCCACGCTAGGAGAAGCTGAGGCAGAGCCTGTGTAGCTCGTGTTCCAGAGGTTGAAGAAAGCCATATCTGTATAGACTTAGAGAAGGAATTTCTTCTGAAGAATTTTTTTTTTTTTTGGCATCATTTGATAGAAATTCCGTGTTGCATTTTAGAGCCTGCCTGGTTCATAATATGTAACTGCTATTCACAGAGGTCAGTGCTCTTCTAATCAACAGGAAGATTCTGCCTATAGGAACCAGAGGAGTTCAAGAGACTGGTTCCCCAGGATCTGATGGAGGCTATCAAACACATACAAGAAATAGCTGGAGAAATGTGGAACCTAAGTACAAGTTTTATTTTAACCCATTTATTCATTCCAATCACTTCATCATTCAAAAATATTCAGTAGGTCTTTGTAACAGGCAGGGCACTAGGAACAATACAGCAGATGACAGCTCAGGAGTTTAGGGGGCAGCCATGAATACCCAAGTGTAATACATGATAATCATATGCACACCAGCCCTCAGCCTGCACAAAGAGAAAAAGAGGAGGGGTGGAGGGGGCAGGAAGGAGCCATGGCAATCTGTTGGCATCAGCTGATCCGGTGAAGTCACCATCTCTCTCCTCATACACCTCCTCCTGCTACTATTGCTGAACCAGGTTTTCCTATCTCACCACCATCCAGCCTTCAGAGGCTGAAACCTTCACAGCTGCTCTGCCATGTGCCGGATTGATGTAGAGCTTGGCTGATGCGTGTCCTGATAAACTACTGAGCCGAGTGTGAGACTCCAACCCACATCTTGTTGTTACCTTTAATAACTAATTGTCACACTGCAAGTCCTGTTCATTATAGAAAGCAAACAGCTGAAGAAGGAGGGCTTTGGGTTAGTCTGGGCCAGTGCACAGAGGAGCCCAGGATGTCCTTAGGCACCCTTGGGCCCTGTGGTTACTCAAAGATAGCTTGATTTAGGCACAATTAGGCGTTGGAAGGGATGGAGCATGCAAATGAGTCAGGGCTTAATTCATTAAAAAACTGTCTTGAACATTAATTGAGCTTCAATCAGGGTATCCAACCATAAATTCTCACCTGGTTCACAACTGGTTCAGGCTCAATTGAGCATTAATAGATTTTTTTTTTGGTCCATGCAAATGAGGTGATAATTCATTCTGTTGTTAATTGAATAATTCTCAAATAGATTTATTCACGGGAACAGTTAAATCGCACCAAGTTGTCTAATGTGGCTCATGATGCTTTCACCAAAGCAAAGCTGCATTTCATTCTGATGCAACAGAGACCTCACAGGGCAGACACAGTTCCAGTGAGTCCATTCCCAGCCGGAGGGACGGTAGACCTTAAGACTCCCAGCGATGTCCATTCAGCCTTTTAGGGCATGACCCCGGTTGTTATTTGCTTCTGTTTCTTCTTTCTTTATTACTGCCACTTACAAGGAGGGCTAAGAAACATTTGCAGCAAGTGATGTCTCGGCCTGGTGGCCCCGTTTGTAAGCACACTTTCCCCAGTTCTGTGCCCTGATATGCCAGCCTTTCTGAGAGTTCAGTGTGTGAGCCTACTTGCTGAGTTCCAGTCCAGTGAGTGACTGTGTCACAAAAAGCAAGGTTAACAACTTCTGAGGAACGACAGCAGAAGTTGCTTTCTGACCCCCACACGCATACACTCAGACACACATGTACATATGGATGCATGCACAATTTTTTTAATGTATATTCCTTCCTGTGTGTTCCCTGTGGCCTACCCAGGAGACCATCTCCTCTGTGAAGACCTCCCTGAGATCTTCTCTCCCTATGAGTTGCTCCGGAACATTTCTGTCTATCCTGTAACAGCCGTGTCTTTTCTGAAGGCACCTCACACAGGCACCCATGCTGCGTTTTACCTGTCTGTTCCCATTACTCACCCCCATCATGTGAACCCATTGTGATAATGACAGCCTCTCCCTCGGGTTCCCTATTGATTTATACTCATTTGAAGTGACCCAACTTGACCTTAAACTCTGTGTTCTTAGTAACAAATGTGGATCAACCAGGTAAATTTGCCTCCGTGATCAAAGCACTACCCTGACAAGCGTTCTCTGTCTGATGCCCTATGATCACCAGGTCTTCTAACTGACTGCTTAAACACACATGATTTCAGTCCCCATTGGATCCTAGGAATGTCTGCCTATATTTCCTATTTTTCTTTCTGAGGCCTGAGGCCTTGTGTGTGAAGATAGGGGCTCAACCAAAAAGCTCCACGGTGGATAGTGAATAATGTCACTCTGGGAAAGGCACACTATCAGAAGCATAGCCATGCCTGTATCTTTCCACAGCATCAGAATCTGTCAGGTAACAGTAAACTCGCATGCTGAACGAGTTTCTTTGGCTTCTATTCACTAATACTACTGAGTCTACTTGATTGATCTGGTCATTGACAATCGCAGGTCCTCTTATTCCAGACTTAATTTTGATATTAAATCTTGGATCACACATTACCCCTCATACAATAGTGTGTGTGTGTGTGTGTGTGTGTGTGTGTGTGTGTGTGTGTGTGTGTGTGTGTTACAGAATGATGATGAAAGAATTAGAGAAGTAACGGTGTTCTAGGCAGCCTTACTGAAGGTAGGAGCTGGGATATGGTACAGAGATGAAGAGAGTTAGATAAGGTAGTTAGGTATGGCTTTAATGGCCCTGTCCCAAACCTTGGTCCAGAGAGAGACATTCAGGGCTGCATCAAGTGAAGAAATGAGTCCAGGAGGCTGTCGCTATTGCTCGCGTGGCGTACGAGCTGAATGCTCTGGTGGTGGGCGGCTGCTGCTGCTACCTCCGTGTGAGTTGTCTCTGCTTTTATATGTCAACATAAAAGCCACAACTCTCAACTCAGAGAAGGGTAAGAGACAGTTTATTCTGAAGCCAGATATGAATGGCCGTGGCCCCAGAACACAGATCTAGGTCACTCCGAGTTCCACGTTCCAAAGTGGAAGCAGTTTCATGAGGCTTTTTTAGTAACAAAACGAGAAAGAGCCTAAATTGAAACACTGCTAAACATGTTGGTGGGAACACTGAATAGGCAGTTATGGAAAAGTTGAAAAGTCTCAGCTGTAGGCTTCAGATGCTGTCTGATGACTAGTGACCTTTTGGTTGGTAGAAACTAGGGTTTTCTTAAGTTACTACATTCCAAAAGGTTTTCATCTGTGAGCCACAGGATGTTAGGTATGACACAGAAGCAGGCGAGGGATGGCTCTTGGTCTTTAGGAGACTAAAGCTAGCCCAAGATAAATTACTCTTAGGCCCTGGACCTGCAACATTCCAACCTGCTCACGGTCACTGAAGAACTCACCCGTTAGTGAGCCCCGCAAGAGGTTTCAGTGTGAACGTGCAGCTTTTCTGAGAACTGTCATGCATACAGATGGTCCAGGAGAGGGAGTCACACCCATCCGTTGTCTAGTGTGTTCTGTGAGTTCAGGTTTTGCTCACAGGCTTGATGTGCCCAAGTGTCCACACATTTTCTGATCTAATTCAATAAGCCCAGAGGTGGTTGCATCTCGATTGCCTGATTTACTGAGCCCTTGGTCTGCGCAGGTCCCATGGCAGCCATTTACTTGTACAAAGGAGACGCAGAGTCACTCTGGCTCAGTGTGCACTCTCAGAGTGGGGCAGTGTGCACCATTCTGTAAATGCAGTCACTCGGGGCCGGCCACCTCCCCACTGAAAACCACTGTTCCGTGTAATATGGAGAGACTTAGGATCCTGCGGCTCTCTGCTTTCTGCTATTTTCCAATAATTTAGTTGTCATGACCCCCCACACACACATTTTGACCTTTGCCCCTCCCCCATCTCTCCATGTTGACTCCTGCTCTCTGATATTGCTTCCTTTTCTCCGAGGTTGGTTTCCCCTGTATCTCAGTTGCCTGTTATTCAACCCTTTCTCGTCCCCCCGCCCCTTCTTATATTTTGTCTGGCTGTCTAGTTATTAAAGTTGAAGACTAAACCCAGTTCTGTTTTTTTAAACACAGCCTGGTCATTCCTGGCCATTTCGTTGTTGTTTGTTTCTTTGAACATCTTAATTTCCTTAAAGATGTTAACCAACTCTTTGTTGTTTACTTGAGTCCATGTGTGCACCTCATCTGCCATCTGTGGCTCCTGCTGGTTCTGTCTCATGGTGCCTCCTGTCTTTCTGTGTTTATTTTTGTCTGGGGACTACTCCTTTGCATTGGCATTTTATTCATGAGACCTGAATAAGGGGGGTTTACTTTATGGAGTGTTTGTATTTAGTTATACTAGGTGCCAGTTAAGGATAGTCTAAATTGTGTTCTCAGCTTGAAATATTTTGGACCACCCAGATCTCGAGACGCAAGAGGATCAGCCTGCGTGTGGATCAGACTGGGGCTCCAAATTCTTAGGACAATTTCTTTCCACTGTTTAGTGCTTGTTTTTCAAGAAAATCATGTCCTCAATATGTTAGAGGAACATTTGCTGAAGAGGGAGAACTTCCTAATAAATTGCCCATATTAGATGGGTCTAGGGCTCTGTCTTCTGCCTCCAGTACTACCCTATCCCACCACAGGCCACTTGAAAACCAACGCCTGTGAGAAAACCTGGGTGGCGAAAAGCTTCCGAGTGCAAGCAGATGTTGCTACTCTGCTTCGCCTGAGTCCGCAACTTTGACTAGAGACTGCCTCACTTGGTTGTGAGCTCAGCAACACATTTAACACGATCTTGGCAGCTGTCTACAATGCGTGATTGTGCTTGGAAAGGTCTCTCGGTACTCAGCCAGCACATTGTTCTTTTTCTTTGTCACTTACACATTCTCTCTCTTCTGAGTAAGAGAATCAATATAACTGATATAATCGATATAATAATACAATCAATAATATAATTGATTGAATGAAGACTTCTTTGAAAGTGAGAAAGGGTATTCCGTGGGATTGAACCTTTTTCAAGCATTTTCTGGTAAATCTCAGTATACCAGTGAACCTCTGAAATTGTCCATCCTCTTCAGAGTTTATTCTGACCGCTGCTCAGCCTGTTGGCTACAGTCAAGTACAAAGTTTAACTCTCAAACATTCTTACCAAATGAAAACTGACTCTTCCCAGCGAAGGAAAACAACGAAGACATCTTGACTGCTTCTCTGGATGTTAGAGAAAATAAGGATCATTGCAGCTACAGCCTTATGTACTTTGATCTGCCTTCATCTTATCTGGCTTGGATTTCACACTGTCTGATCGCTCATGCCCCTGAAAGACCCATGTGTGGAAGGCTTAGTCTCAGGCCGCAAGGAGAATGGTTCTAGGACCTTTACCAGGTAGAGTTTAGTGGGAGGAAGTGAGGTCACTGGGGAGTGGACTCGAAGAGGTGTTGGGACTCTGTCTCTCATCACTACCCCTTGCTTCCTGGCTCCCAAGGGGTGATCAATCTTGCTCACCCCCTCCACTCCTTCTACAGTATCTGACCTTACCACAGGCCAACAAGGCCAACTGACTGAGTACTGAAACTTCTGAAACTGTGAGCCCAAATAAACCTTTTTACCCTTTAAGTTGATTACCCCAAGTCATTTTTCTATAGTCACTGAAAGGTAGCTAATACAAATCTCATGACAGTGGTATTTTCCTTTGTAGTATCACACTGCGGTGGTGGCTCACCAAGGAAAGCACAGAGGCATATTTATTGGTACAAACCTTTCCAGATCTCAGCAGAGGGAACCATTATCCTGGCAGGTGCCGTACTGGACAGTGGAACCCTGAGCATCTGAGCTCAGGTGTGTTTATGGATCCAGAACTTCTCAGGTGTTCTATTGATAGCATGTGCAGATCATTAGCAATCAAACATCCCCACATAAATCCAACACCTGCAAACCATACAAAATGCCAAGATCTAAGCAGCCCCTTACTCAATAGTGCACAAAATAATATTTTAAACACAACTAAAATAAACATCTACAGCATTCTTTAACACTGTATTTTTTAACTACCATCTTAAAACTATAATGTAGATTTTTGTGTGAGAAAAATAAAATTATCTATGTATTTTGACAACTGCAGCTTCCCTTTCTCCTGGCAGATATCAGGGTTTAGCTAAAAGCCTTGAGGAATTTATGTGCCCCACAATTCATTTTATGTTTATTCAATATAATGTGTTTTTCAAGTAAGAAAAAAAATTGCACATTGGTTTCCAGAAAATAAAAAAGGACTACAGAATTTCTCAATTTTAATCTTTTATTCAGCTTGAACTTTTGTCCTCCGTATTCTGTGTCCTCTGTTTGCTGGCTTTGTTTCTAATAATTTCAATTCATTACCAACCTCAAAGCCGTAGGTTTTCCTCTTGCAATTATTGAACATTTGATTACAGATCACAATTTAGTTTAGACAAAATTCTATTCTAATCTATACGACTTGTTTCCAAAACTTTAAGTATTTTTTTTGGTAAAACACTCAGATCAATTCACAAAAACTGTTTTGTTTTGTTGGTGATAAAGCTGCCTGCTGTCAGCAATTTTGTGCTCTTCTATTTTATTCTTTAAAGTCTCAAATATTTTTCAAATTGAACCAACAACAGGAAGCAAAGAGAGCACTGTGCTCCCCTGATAAAACGGAGAGTTTAAGATGCAACCCAAGCTTCTGCAGACATTTTGCAGTTCAGTTGCCTACTGGTGGAATCTAATGAATTTTCACAACTAAAGCTCATATTTCTGTGTGTAGACCTGGGTCTCAACACAGTTTTGAGTGCATGAGTGTATCAGTTAGAAGGACATTCAACAGAAGACGTGTCTCTGTTTAGCAAAACTCATACTGTAAAGTGTGGTCTCTTGTTCACCATGCACCTCTCTCACACATGCATCTGCTGAGCCGTGGATAGAGGGCCAGAAGGTCCACCCATACCATCTATCTTACTTTAATAAAAGTCCGATAATGATAAATTTTTTTGGTCTTTTGAGACAGGATTTCTCTGTTGTAACTCTGGCTGTCTTGGAACTCTCTCTGTAGACCAGGCTGGCCTCGAACTCACAGAGATCCACCTGCCTCTGCCTCTCAAGTGTTGGGATTAAAGGCCTGAGTCACCATTGCCAGCGTGATAATTTTTTTAAAGTGAGAAATATAAGATCCCATAAGCAGATGGGATATGGGATAATCAGCACAAAACCATGTCTTCTGGGCAGACCAGGACACACAGGCTGCCTACCGGGGTCCTGTCCACCTCAATGTGTTTGTATTTCCAGGGCAAATAGATAGCCTATAATATCTCTGGTTATCAATACACGCTTGCTGAGCGGATGACTCCAAATTTTCCTATCTGTGCAGAAGAAGTACAAGGGACTAAAAATGGAGCCCTTTGGAGCTTTGTAACAAGGTCTTCCAAAATCTCACCATGGGTGGAGAGATAGCTCAGCACTTAAGAGCACTTGCTTGCTGCTCTTCCAAAGGACCCGAATTCAGTTCCCAGTGCCCACACTGGGAGTGGCTTACAACCTCCTGTAAGTCCAGCGCCAGGGGATCTGACGCCCTCTGTGAATACTCCATACCATGGCTTATACTCACATAGCCACATAAACAAAAAAAAAGTATTAAATCCCAGATCCCATCGCACAGGTGGCTGCTTCCTTTGCTTACACTTAACCCCATGCCTGGATGATACTTGTCACACTTTCTAGACACATATTCTCTATGGAAAAGGTATTAGGTTATACTAACCAGTTTGACCAGTCCTTTTAGACCAGACACACTGCTAGAACCCAATGGTTTTGGCCTTGTGAACTTTATACTTCTGTAGCTACCTAAGGATAGCCCAGAGTACCACAGACCACCTCACAATGAGCTTGATGAGTTGACCAGAACCTTGCCTTTAGATTGAAGCCACAATGGTGCATCTGTTGGTTTCTCCTCGGAATCGTGGTTGTACATATTTCTCAAGAGAAAAACCTTGGTGTAAATGTCCCTCCTGGAATATGCCATTGAGGACTGTGATGTACATAAACCGAAGCAGGCCAGCTTGCTCTAGAAACTGAAAGGGTCACTCTGCCATTACACAGAGAGGCTGAGCTTGCAGAAGGTGCTCACTGGAGCCCCAGCTCAGTAACATCTGCTGTGGTTTTGCCGTGACACTGGCTCCTGTGGGAAACAAGAAAAGAAAGATATCTTAGAAGATGTGGATTTAGGGAGTTTCACGGGGTGAGGGCTTCTTTTAATGGAAAAGTTTAATCATTAGACACTTACTTAAATGTTTATAGGAAGGCAACTCTATGTTTGACCTTGTTTTGGGTCTGGATCTGGGAAGACTAGACCTTTGCCCTCTCTCTATAAGAAGTTGACATCCTCTATGGTATTTGGGACATCAGCCAACCCACAGGGTGCCCTTCATGGCACTGTGGGAAAGCATTGAGTTTGAACTGGAAAACTTCTGCCAAGAAACAAAAGAAAAGAAAACAAATAAAAATGAAAGAAAGAAAGAAAGAAAGAAAAAAAAAAACAAAGAAAGGGCCTGAGGCAGGAAGGTGTGCTTAATTCCTGATCTGTGAATCTTCTGTCAGCAGGACTTTGGAAAACTGGCCCACTGAGGCTTTTTCAGGGAGTTTGGGCCCGAGGAACAGTGGCAGAGCCCTTGCTTAGCTTGTGCAGCCCCTGAGTTCTATGCCTGCTCTAGAAAGAAAGGAAAGAAGAGAAGAGAGTAGATTAGATCCCAATTTCAAATCACATTTATTCTGTATTTTAAAGGTGAGTAACTTAGTTTTTGGTGCTGTGGGTGGAAATACTCTGCCATGGGCTGGAACCCCAGCCCAGAAATAAATGACTCCTTGTTACCTAATTTTAGCAAAATGTAAAACTCGTGCAACAACAGCCCGACTTACATCCAAACAAAACCACAATCTCAGGGAAATATAATCTTATAATATATGATACATTTTAAGTGTTTCATTTATTTCTGTCATTTCTCTCTATTAAAGTTTCATAGGCATTCTCTGAGGTTATCACGGTGTGTGAATGGTTGTCCCCGGGTTATGTCCTTTCTCAGACTTGTACCTGTGGCAGAAACCAGTCTTCAACCCAGTTTCCTTTTAATTCCCTCTAATTACTGAGGCCTGTTCTTCATGCCAACGCAGTTGTTCTGTCTTTTGAGGAGCTGGGATTGTGTTTTCTCTAAACCACACATGATACCCAGAAGTCATTCCGAACAAGCATTGCCTTCATCAACCCCCAAAGTTTACGTTCTACCTGATCTCAAAAGGAATGTAGCCAGGAAAGCTCATGGCGCATGCATGGGGAAATGGTGACTGAGAGTGACCTACAAGACCATATTGTACAAGTGTTCGTTTGCACAAAATAAACCAGGAATTCCTCAGTCACTCTTATTGTCAAGCTTTTTACAGCAAAATCATATAATAGTGGTGTTTTGAGCCACAAAACAACACACACACACACACACACACACACACACACACGGTTAAAATCTGAGTCTGAAAAAGTGTCACATAAAAATGAAGAGTCCTTTTTACATCAAAAGATACTGCTGAGAGATTGAAAACAACAAACAGAATGAGGAAAAATAATTTAGAGAGGGCCAGGTGTGGTAGTACACACCTTTAATCCCAGCATTCAGAAGGTAGAAGAAGCAGGTGGATGTCTATGAGTTCAATGCCAGCTTGGTCTGCATAGCGAGTTTCAGGCCAGCCAGGGCTACATAATGAGAACTGTCTCAACAAAATTCAAATCATATAAAACAGTCCCAGAACAAAACAACAAAAGCGATTAAACAATGGACAAAGGACTCCAACAGAAGTTTCTCCATAGAAGACATGCAAACAGCCAATAAGCACATGAAAACATACTCAATGGCACTGGTCATCAGAGAAATGTAAATGAAACCTCAGTAAGACACCACTCCATGTCAGTTAGGTGTCCATTATGGGGAAAAATAAAAGTAGGTTTTAGGTAAGAATATGGAGAAAGTAGTAGGCAGAAACAGCTGTCCTATAAACATATCCCCAAACTAAGTGCTACAAAGGACATCGGTCAGGAGCCAGGCCAAGGAGACAGGACAAGGCTCATTTCCACCCCAAATGACTTCATAGAAAGGCCATTTGTGGGCCTTTGGGGCTTAGCTCCCTGACTAAGTGCTTTCCTAGCACCTGTGAAGCCCCCCCCTCTGTCTCTCTCTCTCTCACACACACACACACACACACACACACACACACACACACACACAGTCTTGTTTTACCTCCCCTCCACACCCCGACTGGGCTGAGTCCTTCCTGGTAGGATGTCCCTGACCACTGTCCTCCTGTTGTAAGCATGTGTCGTTTCTCTTAGGCAGCACAGGGGAGCCCAGGGATGTGCAGCCTGATGAAGCAGAGAGAAGAGGCTAGCGTGGGGAAGGTTGGAACACAGTCAAGCACATGCAAAGGAAGACTCCTGCCTGGGGCTTCATATTCACACATTCTCTGCTGATTATATAGAGAAAACATAGAATGGGCTAAGCCAGCCAAGTCTGAAGACTAAGAATAGTCATGATCTTAACCTAATGTGACCATCATGCCCAGATGCCATGCTTTTCCTGTTCAACATCCTTTTGGCTTTCCCCAAGACCTCTGCCTGCAAAGGGACTATCATGCATTTTTAGAGCTACAAAGTAAATCAACTACTATTCATACAGTGCCTGGGATACTCTCTGTCTTATTTTTCCCCCCTCTGTGTGTTGGGGGTGCAGAGGTCAACATTAGCTGTCTTCCTAGTCACTAGCCACCTTATTTTTTGAAACAGATCTCTCCCTGAACCCAGAGCTCATTGATTAGCTAGACTGGCTGGCCAGTGGACTCCAGGGATCCACCTGGTTTTGCCGCTCCAGCAACAGGATTGCAAATGCATATCACAGTGCCTGACATTTTTACCCGGGTGGTAGGGATCCAAACTCAGGTCCTTATGTTTGCCCAGCAAGCAACTCTATCAACCTCCCAGCTCCCCCACCAACTCCACATAGTTCTGATGTCAGCCCTGAAAAGGGAAATCGCACAGTGAGGTACAAAAAGAGGCACTATCAAAATGTCACATCTAACACACTCTTCATATGCATTTCCTACTGGAAACCAATATTGAAGCTCAAAGAAAAGCATAAGAAGAAGAGTATCCCAGACATACAAGCTTATAACTAAGGAGACCCAGGAGATCATTGACAAGGGAGCAAGCAAGGTGGTAGGAAGGCCTGAGAGAAGGCACCAAGTCGAATAGGATTTTATTGCACCAAGCATTCCATCTCTAGCCTCATCTTCTTCTCACGAATTCTCTAAAAATCCAAGGGCAAGGACAAAGGTGAACAGAATCAGAGAAGTGCCTCTAGGTTACCATGACAACGTGACTTTCAACTCCATCTCTATGCCCCACCAGTGCCTAAGTTGGGTTTGGATTCCATCAGAGGTCTCTGACATCAAGATGAACGTGTACTCCTGACCCAAGGATAATGGAAAGTTGAAAGAAAGCAGTTTCCAAAGAGTACAGTGATCTCATCTTCCGCTGGAGATGTGTGATAGCCATGATTGTCATGGTTACGAGTCTCTAGTGAAGCTGCCATGGACCATCGCAGAGGCTAACTCCAAAGTGTCAGGACTGTAAAAATGTCCGCAGCAAACCTTTGATGATTAATGATAATAAGACTTGAACTAAATAAGATTTTAAAAGGAAGTGATGAGCTAATGTGAAAATATCTGGGCAGTAGTCACAGTCTAGCTATGGTGACGGTACTGACATCGTCGCTTCTGATCTGGTCCTAAGGTGGGCTGATTAACAATTTTTCACCTACTTCAGACTAGTCTGCCTGCTTGATATGTGCCAAGAGTCTTGCTGTTGACTCGCTGGGCACATCTTTATAGCATCCCTTACTCTGTTAATGTGTGGCAGTCCTTTGACTCGACAGACCACCACAGATTTCTCATTTTTCATGTGTCCATTAATTTGCTCTATTGGCATTTCTTTTTATTCTTCGGGGCTATTTTTCTTTAAAGTGAAGACGTTCCTAGAACCTTGTTATGCCAGAGTGAATATTAATGAATGAAGTCTTTTCCATTTTGCCCTAAATCTGTTAAGTCATACGTATCAGCTGAGTAGATACAGGGCAAATAAAAGCACAGTTCCCAAGATGAAGGTGCTTAGAGTCTTGTTAGAACAGCTGGGAAAAGCCAGCCAGAGTCAAAGTCTGAGGGCACAGTCTCCAGGATGCAGTTCTGCCCAAGATTTCTGGTTTGGATTCAAGGACACAAGAGATTAGGAAAAGTCAGCACCTCACTTCTGGCAGCAACTACATAGTTGGCTGGTACTCCCAGCTGCAGTCATTCACTAGAAGGACCTCCAGGACTCAGTAAAAGTGTTCACAGCTCTGACTACACAGGAGAGCTGCAGCCTCTAATCAGCTCTCAGACGGACTTGTGGGGCAGGGTCTGGGAAGGTTCCAGACATATGTCTTGCTGTATCCTCAGGACATGCGACTGTCCCAACATCTGCATGTGACAATATGCATGAATATTGCCACCATTGGTGCTGCATGAACTATGGTATCTACAGCTATTATTATGGCTAGCTACATCGAGCAATTTCCCACACAGTTGACCCTAGTCCTAAAGTTGTTGATACCTCATGGCCCAAAGCCACGACCCTAAACTCTGTAGTTGATCCTTAAGAATGTCAGGCATGGCTCACTCTCCCCTAAAATCTGATGTGGACACCTTCCATCCTAAACAAAATTAGACTTGATGGCTGTTGTAAAGTTGATTCCTAATGCTCATGGCAAAGGGGAACTCCTTTGGGGGCAAGGAAAAGTCATTTGCTACGTAAGTCTAAGCACAGAGGAGGTGATCATTTGGGTGACAGGGGATCGGGGGATATGGCTCAGTCAATAAAGCGCTTGCTGTAGAGACTTGGGGACCTGAGTTCAGATCCCCAGCAATGTGTAAAATCCAGGTACTGGAGCACACATCTGGAAACCTCTCCCTCCGAAGCTGAGGGGAACAGAGACAAGCGGGTCGCTGGACATCACTGGCCATCTAGTCTAGACAAATCAATGAGATTCGGGTTTAAACCGAGACCGTCTCAAAAAGTAAGGTGGAGAGTTGAGGAAAGAACCTGACATAAACATCCGGCTTTTGTACTTTTCGCACGTGCACACGCAAGCATATGTACCCCTACACACACAGTTGGGTGATAGGGAGGGGGTTATTGTGAGCTTCACTGACCAATCAAACGTTTGAAAGAGCAATAGAAAGAAAACCGAATGTTCCTAAGCAACAGAACCCTTAGGGAGGACATGATAAATTCCTCTGGAAAAGTGAAAGGCCTGTGTGAACAATGGGCTTGCTCTTACCCCGTACAATCCTAGAAGACAGAGCTAGTGACCCTCAGTTGATAGTACAGAGGGTGAAATTAAATATAAGAAAGAGTTTCTCATAATTAAGGCTATCTGAAAATACACAGGCTGCCCTGAGAAGACGGAAAGGTCTCCCAAGTTAAAACCGTCGTTGCACAAAGCCGAGTACCCCTTACCGTGTCGATCCCTTTGTTAGGAAATGCAATGACCTCCCCTCCAAGAATCCTTTCAGCCCTATTACTTTATGGTTCTATAAATAATTTTTAATCTTGGCCCAGGATTGTATTCTGGAGTTGGTACTGGTTCTGAGTGTGTGAATCATTTTCAAATTTCTGGTCTGGTACCTGGGTGCTAGGGCTGTAGAATGAATGACTCCATGCGCAGCATGTAGATTGACATATCTAGAGCATCTTTTCTTACACCTATGAAAAGAGATGGGCTGTTAAATAAGCAAACATTGGAAAGCTTTTGCGGAATGTATGCAATTTGTTGAGCAGCTCCACACGTGATAAACACGTTCGTTGGGCTAAGTCTTGTCTATCACCGACTTAAAGTGCATTTTAACTTGACACCCTCTGTTGTTTACACATTCAAGTTACACTGTTTTTGTTCCTTTTGTTGAGAGTGTTCACAATCTATAGCTAGTCTTTCAAAATAAGAACCTCAATTTATATACATTTTATCTTAATTGAATAAGTTGAACAGCAATGTCTAGTACCAAATGGATTCATGGGGCCTGAATTTCACACAGGCTTCATTTCCCTAAGTGCACAGTGGTAAACCGCTAAAGTTATAGCGCAGATCTCGCGGACGCTGACCCACACCCGCAATGTAAAACTTATAGCACGTATAAACTCCTTCCATTAGGTATTTTCCGAAGCCCCTCAGAGAAGCCCACAAATGCTCGTCATGGGCTTATTTTCTGTGTTATCTCTTCATCAACATAATAAAATTCCTGAGATGAACTGGAAAAGGAAAGGTTTATTTGAGCTAACAGTTTCAGGGTGTCTAGTCCGTGACTGAGCAGCCCCGTTGCTTTTGGACCAGTGTCAGGGAAGCACATCACAGTTTTATGTCTCTATCCATTTTTAGTTTATTTTTGCACATGGTCTAAGAGTCCAGTTGTATCTTCTCAAATATGGCAACCCAGTTTTCTCAGCACTGTGACCTACTGAAGACACCGTCTTTTCTCCCATTGTCTCTCCTCGATGCCTTTGTCAAAAACCAATTGATCATCTATGCTTGGATTTATTTCTAAATTTGGTATTTGATTATGCTGGTCTCTTTCTGCATTTTTATACCAGGACTACATTATTGTTGCTGTTTATGGTTTTGTAATAGAATTCTAAATCAGAAATTACGAATTGTCCAACTTTATTTTTCTTTCTTGGGATTGCTTCATTACATAAAGTTTTCTTTTTCTATTTCTGTAGAGATGTCATTGAGATGTTGATAGGGATTTCGTTAATCTGTATAATATTTGGGGTAATACTGACATTTTAACTGTATTCCTTTTATGATTACGGAGTTTCTTCTCATTTATTTGAATCCTCTTTAATTTGTTTCAGATTATTAAAATTTCCTTTGCCTTCTTGATTAAATTTGTTTCTAAATCAGTTTCATTTTTTATTTTATCTTAAAGTGGATTTGTTTCTTTTGAAACACTTCATGGTTTATGTATAGAAATGCCGCCATTTCTTGCACACCGATTTTCTCATGTGTGAATAAAGACAGTTTTGTATTTTCCTTCTTAAACAGTACAGTTTGGTTTCCTTTTTTCTCTTACTGCATTATCTGAAGCTTTTTCACACAGTGTTAAAAAGTCAGAGTGAGCAGAGACACCTTGGCTTTCCCTCTAATCTCAGTGGGATCTGTGTTGACTTTGTCTCGCAACTTCACTGAGTTCAGTCAGTAGTTCTTCTGGCATACTTTTCTGAGTTTTCCACATATAGGATCATGTTATCTCCAAATAGAGATACATTTACTTCTTCCATTCAGATTTGGATCATTTTTATTCCTTTCTTTCCTTTCTTTTGACAGATGACTCTTGCAAGCACTAGTAGGACTGAGTTTAATAGAAATGGCAGATAGACGCCCTTGTAGCAGATCTTAAAGGAAATGCGTTCCATCCCTCCCCATTGATTATGCTATGAATTTTCCACAAACGGTCCTTATTATGATGAGAAACTCTCCTTCTTTAACTAAATTGTTGAGAGTCTTTATAATTAAAAAATGATGTTGAATTTTATAGAATGGTTTTTCTTTTTAGATTGAGATGATGGGGAGAATTCCCCCTTTGATCTATTGATGGGAGGTCTCATTATTGACTTGCATAGGTTAAGCCAGACTTGTATGTCAGAGACAACTCTCTCTTGATCACAATGTATAAATTTTATGTTGAATTCAGTTTACTAATGTCTCATTGAAGAGTTTTACACCACAACTTATCAGAGATGATAGCCTATAGTTTTCTTTAATGTCCTTGTCTGGCTTAAAGTGCGAGCTTAATGAAATATGTGTAAGGTATTCCTTGTAGCTCTAAATTTTAGAAGAGTTGAAGGGGTTTAGCATTATTTTTCTTTGAAATCCTAGAATTCAGCTGTGATGCCACTCAGTCCTGGGTCTTCCTTAGTTAAGAGATTTTAATTACTATTTTAATTTCTCTTTTTTAACCCTTCTCCTCACCACATAATCTACGTGAAGGTCTCCTGCATTTGCTTATAATTGTTAAAGCAATGCATATTTTTTACCCTGTAACTTAACTGTTCTAGTCCCTATTCAACTTATTTCTGTTCTGAAGTTTACTCTTTCCTGCTTTTCTCTTCTAACTGTTGAGTTTCCTCCCTCCTCCCCCTCCGCCTTCCCCTCTTCTTCTTTTTCCTCCTCTTCCTCTTCCTCTTCTTCTACCTCATTGAGGTGTTGGGTCAGGCTGTTGCTAGGGGCAGGATCTTTATTCTGTTGAATGTAGGCACTGGTCTCATGGCAATCCCTTGGTGTGAAGTTTTTCCATTATTATCAGTTTCAAGATTTTTTTTCTATTTTCTGGTTTTGTTTGTTTGTTTGTTTTTTGCCGCTGGTTGTTCAGGCACATATTAATTTCCAAAATTTGCTTTTGGATTCTTTGTGTTGTTGTTTTCCTTAAAATGAGGATATCACAGTATCAGGTCCAATAGGACCTGCAAGTGGTTGCAATGACTAGGGGTTCCAAGTTGGAGGTGTCTAAAGGGGCTGTAGAGCCATAGTTCTAAACTCAGTCCCACAAACCTGCAACAATAACTGGGACTTGGGGCACGGTTCACTCTCTGAGGCATAGTTTGATACACATTGCCCACCGAAGCTGGTTGATGACACCATGGCACAGTCAGTGGCTTAGACCTAGAGCACGGGGATGCTGTTGTGATTCTCACTGGGCTGCGGGTGAGTGCACAGGACACACCAGTGGCCTGCTTCCATGGCACAGATGTAATTTGGGATCCAGAGTAAATATGACACAAAAGCAACTCAGGCCCATGGTTGAGGCTCCACATGGTAGTATCGCTAGACCCTGGAATGGTGGTACACTGGCAATACCCCAGCAAGCACAGAGTTGAGGCTTGAAGCCCTGGAGTCAACAGTAAGGACAACAATGACTCCACAGCTCAGCACAGCAGGAGGCTTCAGCAGCTCAGACTTCAGGGGTTCAGTTCAGTTTCAGGGGACTAGGATTCTACAGCTATTTGACCTGAAGGGCAGGTAGTGACAGGTCACCAGTACTGTTTCCTTAGGAATGAGCTGCACCATCAGCTCAGCCCCAGGAGGTACAGGCACTGGGCTCAGACAGACACTGATTTCCTGTGAGGAACGGCACCAAGTCAGCTCAGGTGCTGGATGGGATACTCAGTACTGACGCCTTCTCTGGAGTATCCCAGTAGCTCAGCAAGGGGACACCACTTATAGCTTGATGCTTTAAGGGCTGCAAGGGTCCTCGGTGGCAAGAACTTTGGGTGACCAAGCTGGTAAAAGTGTGGCCAGGGGCCTCCTGACTACCTTCCTGACAGAAAAGAGTACACAGTGTCTAAGCTGAACTTGACCAGAGGTCCAGGAAGGGATGCTGGGGCCAGGTGGGCCCCCTTCCTCTCATCATGTGGGTGCCCTGAATGTCTGTGCTCTGGCACCTTCATTTAGTTATTTTTTTTTAATCCAAACATAGTTGTTTATCTGTGGCCCTAGCTGTCTTTCAGGGTGTGCATGGTAGGGCATCTAATCAGCCATCTTGCTGACACCAGCTGTCATTAGCTTTCATTGAATGCTGTCATCGTGAGGTTTTACCTGTCTTTCTCTCTGGTTGAATCATGGGTTCCTTGGGTATAGTCAGTCTCTCTTACCTGAGTCGGTCGGTGCTCTATAAATGTTCCTTAAATGAGCAGCTGTGCTCTCTAATGAACTAATTAGTTAGTGGACATGAGCAGCCGAGCAGCCCCTTTTGCAAGGGCAGACCACCCCTGCATGTAGCAGGAACTGATTTGAACTGTGACAATGGCTGGCGCCTGGTGCTCCAGTGATCTCTCAAGCCAAGTACTTGCTCTCTTTGCCAGTTTCTGTGCAACTGACTTTAGCTATTTCTCCATGAAACGTCTAAGCAGACACAGGGGCAACAAAGACTGCTATCTATCAAATGCAGATTATAGTTATCCTATGGAACCCAAGGGACATTCAGTGGCTAATGATTCTATGTAATGATGCCACCATGTGTCATCACTCTACATCAGGGACAGACAACTCTTCTACAAGGGACCAGATAAATACTTGTGGACTTTGTTACAATGCCTATAAACTAGATGATAACATTCTGTTTATGAGGACAGGCAGTGAACCCCATTTGGACTGCACGGCCTTGGTTTGTCAACACCGATTCTAAAGAAGTATGTTTTTTTTTAATGCTCTTTAAGAATTATTGGCCAGGCATGGGGATGCATTCCTTTAATCCAGAACTCAGGAGACAGAGGCAGGTAGATCTCTGTGAGTTTGAAGACAGCTAATGGTTCACAGCAAGACTCTGGCTCGAAAAAATTATTCATGAGCTGGACAATGGTGACACACGCCTTTAATCCCAGCACTCAGGAGGCAGAGGCAGGCAGATCTCTGAGTTCAAGGCCAGTGTAGTCTACAGAGTAAATTTCAGGAGAGCCAAGGCTACACAGAGAAACCCTGTCTCAAAAAAATTATCATTATGATTTGTAATTAAATATGTTCATTGGCTATACCCCAGTAGTATAAAACATAAAACCATACTATTCATTATCCCTCTTTTTCCTGCCCCTTTTTTTCAAATAAAAGGATTATCTTATTTTTAAAACAAGATTGCTTCTCTTCCTGTCACTTCAGTCTTGATCTGGTGGTGTCTATCATCCTAAGAACTCTTTGGAAGCTTCATAGTTCCTTTGGAATGCTCGGCTCAGCCCGTAGCTGGCAACCTTTGGTACCTACCCGTTCTTTCACCTCTGCTTTCTCAATTGTCCTTGTTCCAAGTTAGAGCATTATCATGAGGCTGAAAAAGTCACAGCTTCCTTGCTCTCCGTTTTATTCCCCACCCACCCACACCTATGCTTAGAGACCTATGTCAGCCTGGCTAGCAATTCTGCGACTTTTTTTTCCATGAGATTGCAAAAATGTCAGTTGTCAAGCGTCACCTATGTAACGCTTCTTCCAGCCATATGGACTCTTTTTCCAAAAGCCACAAATATTTGTCTAGAACTGTATCACACCTGTGGATGGTGTTGAGCCTATAGGACAACAGCCTGGTGGAATGTTCCATCATGTTATTTGATTAGGGATCTTTTCCTGAAGACTTACACAGAGTCACAAGGATAACTGGAAGTGTGAGCCTTTGGCCCTCTTGCATTGATTAGTAAGATTTCCCACGAGGAACTTCATAGTTTAGCCATCTGGGGGCGAACATTTGAAGATCTTGCAGTTGCACATTGCCTACTTGGTAAATTTTCTTTATAATCTCCAAATCAATATTCCTGGTGCTGTCATGGTGGTTTAAGGACAATGCACAGGATGGGGGGAGGGGGGTTAAGTCCCGGACACAGGTGTGACAGGATGAGAACACGGTCTTGTGTGCTTTCAGCTTCTGTGCCTTGCAATTTTTTATGCTTTTCTGTCCATGATTTCACTGTTTCAAATGATTTCCCAGCATGATACTGAAGTGCTTTCTAATGGAACGAAGCACAAAGAGGATACACTGCGCCTCGTGGAGGAAATATGTGTTAGATAGGCTTCATTCAGGCATGAGTTAATGTGCTGTTGGCCGCAAGTTCAATGCTAATGCATCAGCAGTATGGTCCATCCAGGGGGAAGGAGGATTTTGTCTACTGTGAGGCCGCTTCTGAATTGCTGAAGGTCACATCTACAGCTCATGATGAAGCTACGACAGGATGAAGGGGCTGAATTTGTAGACTTTTCAGCAGTGTTACTGTAAGACTGAAGATCAAAGACATCTACTATCATATCTCTCAGGGCCAGGAAATTACTGGACACTTTTCTTAAAGAGATATTATGTAAACATCATTATTTATTTTAAAAATCCCAGATATTAAGTAAGGTGCCTATCAATAGAAAAGTCACCTAAAACAAGGTAACGTACCAAATTGTTGAGCAAATTGTCATTCCCAGAGAGGTTCACAGGAATCCAAACTGTATATTCTTCTCTGCCAGCCATGGCTCCGTGTCCCATAATTCTCTGTTCATAAGTACTTATAGTGTGTAACGACCATGAACCATAAGAGATGACTGCAGGTCACAGCCTAGTCCAAATGGAACCCATGCTCTTCTTCCTGTGGTTCACTCTGGTACACAGTCTTTGCTAACCATCTATCAGGACTGAGCCTCAGACTCCCTCCTGAGATGTCCCTGCAGGGTACATTTTGAGGGGAGTTCAGTGTGATCAGATATCTCCCCCTTATTCTCGCCTCCCCCGCTCACCACTTTCATCCCTGATTATTTGCCCTGGTATATTTACGAATTGCTCTGGAGGTGGAACACGCTAGCCTATCACCCCCAGTTGAACACCTTAATTGGTCCCAGGCAGGAAAAGAAACTATTATACTACCATCTCTCCTCCCTGAAGCCAGACATAAGACAGATGGAGAAAAAAAATTCTGTGAGGACAGTGGGCAGCATCCCACACAAAGTCTGCTGAGCTGGACCGTCCCTCTCCAGGGGATTCCACAGGGACTTGGGGAGGACTACTCCCATCTGAGATTACAAACACAGCATCTGCATATGAAATACAGCACAGGAAACCTGAGACTGCCTCGGCCTTCCAGATGGGGTGCTCTGGGGAGGAAATGGCATTTCCCCCAGCGGGTGCCTGCTTAGGAAGGATTTGGGAAACACAAACTTTCCAAAGGCAGGGCAGGATCTCCCTGGAGCAAGTACAGAGATAGAGAAACACAAGCTGTTTCTTTGGGTCATGCCCTGGGCCTTGTTATCACTAACCAAGGTATTGGTTCCACATAGCAATTGCACCATTCCCAGAGGAAGCCTTTCTAGAAAGTTCTGCATTCTGTTGCTAAGTGACTATTTGGGCTCTGTCTGTGTTTCTCTGCTTATCAGGAATACCAATGTCTTTTCCTTCAGCATTACTGGGTACAGATAGCAGTCGAGAAACAATGGCAGTAGCCTCTCTGTATGCTAAAAAAGGGAATTTTGCATGTGTTGTAAACACACAGGACTTCAGTGCAAGTTCATAGCATGGTTTTTTTTTTTTTTTTTTTTAATTGCAGGGATTGCCTGTGTGCAGAAACTTGCTGAGAAGGGCTCTGTGTGCAGATAGCGTGCCAGACCACTGGTCACAAAGCCATTTTCTCCTGATCCCTTCTCCTTGTTTCTATTCCCAGGCCTCATTATGTGCAATGTCAGATGCACACAAACAGAAACACTAGAACAGCCCATCGTGGCCAGGACAGAAGTGCCAAGGGAGGTGTTTGCATGAATCCCATCCTTGGAGTTAGAAGCACTTGCTCAGCTGCCAACTACAAATAGCCCCATGTTGCGATGCAATGCTAATTAGTATGCCATTAAAAAAAAAAAAAAAGGAAGAAAACCACCACCCACAACCGAGTAGCCACACACGGACCTGAAGTCCTGGCCTGACAGCCAGCGTGAGGCATGGCCCACTAATGCAGCCTTAATCCACTTTGGCAGGGAGAGCAAGCTCACCATGCTTCTGAGGGAGTCTCTGGGGAACGTGAACTGTCGCACCACCATGATTGCACACATCTCGGCTGCGGCTGGCAGCTACGCGGAGACCCTGTCCACCATCCAGATTGCGTCAAGAGTCTTGAGGATGAAGAAGAAGAAGACTAAGGTAAGGGGCTCTTAGTGGGAGGGAGAATGCATTGGACCTGAGAACTGAGTCACAGGAAAGGCCAGTCAGTATCGCCATTCTCTGAGCCCCAAGAACTGTGCAAATGTGGCTGCCACAGCCACCGTTTCAGGACAGAAAAGCCTTCCAGACCAACACAGGAGAAAGTTGAGTACTCTTTTCATGACTGATGCTGTCCTGAATCATCCAGCTTGACCCCGACAGGAACTACTTTAGTAGGCTGCCAGCGTGATGAAAAATGTTTGAAGGTTGGCAGGAGTCAGTCTCCTCACAGAATGAGGACTGCGTCCAGTGAGCTGGCTCCAGAGAGCACGGTTAATGCCTCCCTTGTGTGGCTCTCCTACCGCTGCATGCCTAGGAGCCTTGGGCTGTGAGTTCCCATGATAATTTGGTGGTGTCTGATTTGTACTAGGTTGATAGATGTCAGTAGGTTCATGTCGTTGGGTGGAAGCAAGGCCGGATAACAGTAAAACAGCAAGAATGTCAGAGAAAACCATGTTTATGGGCCAATTAGTGATGCTTGGGGCTTTTCTCTTCCTCTTCTTTGCATACTTCTTTTATGTATATAGAAGGCAAGGCTTTCTGGCCAGTGTTCTGAGGCAGGGGAATAGCCCTGGGGAAGTGAGATGGGACTTGGACAGGTCATACCTTTCCCAAGCAGACTATGAAAATGAGTATTGTCTGTGTACCCGTACTCATGGAGTGGGACAGGGAGGTGCCCTGGCACCGCCCCGTTAGTACTGGCCCCTCCACAGGCTGACCTTTAAGAGCCTAGGGCCGGTCAGCAGCTTGCACCTGCCATATGACACAGGCTTCCTAGGAGGGAGGGCTGTCCTGGAAGAAGCCCCCCATTAACGATCCTCTTGCCCACATTGCAGTACACATCAAGCTCCTCTGGGGGAGAAAGCTCCTGTGAGGAGGGCAGAATGCGCAGGCCCACCCAGCTGAGACCCTTCCATGCCCGGGCTCCAGTGGATCCTGAATTCCCCCTCGCCCCACTGTCCAGTGATCCTGACTACTCCTCCAGCAGCGAGCAGTCCTGTGATACTGTCATCTACATCGGGCCCAATGGCACAGCCCTGTCTGACAAGGAGCTGACTGACAATGAGGGTCCCCCAGATTTCGTGCCCATCGTGCCAGCCCTACAGAAGACCCTAGGTGACACCAAGCCTGCGGAGGCAGCAGAGGCTGCAGCCAGCAAGTCAGAAAGGGACTGTCTGAAGTGCAATACCTTTGCTGAGCTTCAGGAAAGGCTGGACTGCATTGATGGCAGTGAAGAGCCCAGTAAGTTTCCCTTCGAAGAGCTGCCCATCCAGTTTGGGCCAGAGCAGGCAGGCAGATGTGTTTCCTTAAGCCAAGCAGCAGGGCCAGGTACACTCTCTGAGTCGGATAAGGAAGATAATGGGTCAGACAATGGCCACTTGACAGACAGGGAAGGCACAGAGCTCCCAGCCTCCAAGGTAAAGCAGAATCAGTCACCTGTGCCTAGTGCGACACGCAGCAGCAGCCCCAGTCCAGCCTCGCCAAGGAGCATCCCGGGCAGCAGTAGCCAACACAGTGCCTGCCAACTCACACAGAGCCCCAGTCTCCAGAGCAGTCGGGAGAGTCTGAACTCATGTGGCTTTGTAGAGGGCAAGCCCAGACCCATGGGCTCCCCACGGTTAGGCATCGCCAGCCTCTCCAAGACCTCAGAGTACAAACCCCCCAGCTCTCCCTCCCAGAGGTGCAAAGTCTATACACAAAAGGGGGTCCTGCCCTCCTCTGCCCCACCACCTTCCCTGAGCAAGAACTCTGGCATGGTCTCTAGTGAGTCCTTACTTCAGCCTGATGTGCGTACTCCCCCTGTTGGAATGAGTCCCCAGGTTTTGAAGAAATCCATGTCCGCTGGGAGTGAAAGCTTTCCTGGAACCCTGGTTGAAGGTGAGCACCAGGAAGGCCCTCTTGCAGACTCAAAGAAGGAGGTTCTGAGTACCACAATGGTGACTGTGCAGCAGCCTCTAGAGCTGAATGGGGAGGATGAGCTGGTATTCACACTGGTGGAGGAGCTGACCATCAGCGGGGTGCTCGACAGCGGCCGTCCCACGAGCATCATCAGCTTCAACAGTGACTGCTCCGTGCAGGCCCTGGCCTCGGGTTCCCGGCCCGTCAGCATCATCAGCAGCATCAGCGAAGACCTGGAATGCTACTCCAGCATGGCACCGGTCTCTGAAGTGAGCATCACACAGTTCCTGCCACTCCCGAAGCTGGGTCTGGATGAGAAGGCTCGGGAAGCAGGCAGCCGGCGTTCCTCCATCAGTTCCTGGCTGAGCGAGATGAGCGCAGGCAGTGATGGAGAGCAATCATGCCATAGTTTCATAGCACAGACATGTTTTGGGCACGGGGAAGCTATGGCAGAACCCCCAGCCTCGGAGTTCGTCAACAGCATCCAGAACACTGCTGTGGTGTGCAGAGAGAAGCCTGAGGCAGGCTCCAACAACCTGCTCATCTTATCTGAAATGGGGGAAGAGTCGGTCAACAAAGCCACTCCCATCAAAGGCTGCAAGATCTCTACCCTGGGCAAGGCCATGGTCACCATCTCCAACACGGCCAGTCTGAGCAACTGCGAAGGGTACATCCCCATGAAGACCAACATCACAGTTTACCCCTGCATTGCCATGAGCCCCCGAAATGTGCAAGAGCCTGAGTCCTCCACTGCCACCCCAAAAGCAACCCCCAAAACAGCCCAGTCCAAGGAAAGCAAAGAAGCCAGTGCAAGGAGAGAGATGAAGTTTGAGGATCCCTGGCTAAAACGAGAAGAGGAGGTGAAAAAGGAGAATGTTTATCCTGGCGAGGAAGGGGTTGGGTGTGAGACTGTCACAAGCCCCCTGAAGACGGAAGCTAAGTCAGAGCTGGAACAGGACGCCAGGCCCAGCTCAGGAGACAGGCTGAGCAGCAGCATCGGAGAGGCCTTTCAGGTGGCTGACAACATTAGGAGGGTTGTGGATGGCTGTGAGGTGACCCTTCCTGGCTTGGTGGCCCAAAGTCCCATACATGCCAACAGAAATCTCAAGTCAAGCAGTCTCCCACGAGCATTTCAGAAAGCCGACAGGCATGAGGAGCTGGACAGCTTCTACCACTGCCTAGCGGACACCAATGGCTTCAGCGGGGCCCTGGGCATCCAGTCCTCGAAGACAACCCTGGAGAGGAAGGTAGCTTCACCCAAGCATTGTGTCTTGGCTCGGCCCAAAGGGACACCACCTCTGCCTCCTGTCCGAAAGTCTAGCCTGGACCAGAAGAACAGGGCCAGCCCACAGCATAGTGGCAGCAGCAGCAGCACCAGCAGTCCCCTGAACCAGCCAGCTACCTTCTTAGCATGCTTCCCTGATGAGTCCAGCGGCAAGGCTAAGGATGCCAGTAGCAGCAGTAAGCTCTTCAGCGCCAAGCTGGAGCAGCTGGCCAGCAGAACCAACTCTCTCGGCAGGACAACAGTCAGCCACTATGAATGCTTGTCACTGGAGAGGGCCGAAAGTCTGTCTTCAGTGAGCTCACGCATACACGCGGGCAAAGATAGCACCATGCCCCGCACCGCCAGGAGCCTGGGTCGAGGCGCAGGGGCCTCACCACCCACCTGTGGCATCACCCAGTCCGCAGGGGCCTCTCCCAAGGCCAGCCAGTCTAAGATCTCGGCGGTGAGCAAGCTCCTACTGGCCAGCCCCAAATCCCGCAGCCTGTCCACCTCCACCACCAAAACCCTCAGCTTCTCCACCAAGTCCCTACCGCAGTCCATGGGCCAGAGCTCCAACCTTCCGCCCAGCGGGAAGCACATGTCCTGGTCCACCCAGTCGCTCAGCAGGAACCGCGGCTCTGGGCTGGCTTCCAAACTGCCCCTGCGAGCCGTCAACGGGCGCATTTCGGAGCTGCTGCAGGGCAGCGCGGGCCCGAGGGGCGCGCAGCTGCGGGCAGAGGCGGAGGAGCGCGGCGGGGCTCCCGCGGAGGACAAGCCGGCAGCCGCCCACCTGCTGCCCTCGCCCTACAGCAAGATCACCCCTCCGCGGAAGCCGCACCGCTGCAGCAGCGGGCACGGCAGCGACAACAGCAGCGTCCTGAGCGGGGAGCTGCCGCCTGCCATGGGCAAGACCGCCCTGTTCTACCACAGCGGCGGCAGCAGTGGCTACGAGAGCATGATGAGGGACAGCGAGGCCACGGGCAGCGCGTCCTCGGCCCAGGACTCCATGAGCGAGAACAGCAGCTCCGTGGGAGGGAGGTGCAGGAGCCTCAAGAACCCGAAGAAGCGGTCCAATTCAGGTGGGTAAACCGGGGATGGGCTGGGAGGACAGGGCCAGCAGACTTCAGGAACCTTGCCTCCCTTGCTCTCCACCAGCCACGAGGGTTGATCCAGATACTGGAACTGGAGTCCTGGGTCCCCTTTCCCTGTTCTGCCATCCGAGGCCTTGGCTGAGGTTCTCCCCCAGAGACTTCCCGGAAGGCTGGGCATGACCCTGGACGGTCAGCCGGGTGACAAGGCCTGGGTGCTGGGGGACGCTAGCTGTGAGGGTGTCAGGCAGGGAACTGGTTCTTGCTTCCTCCACTTTCCCTCACCTCTGCCTTCACACCTAAGTGTTTCCACTCAAAGGCCAAGTATACTACTGCCCAGAGCCTTCTGAGGATTCAGTCCGAGCCCCTACCCTTTTGACCTAGTAGCTAACAGAAGTCTGTTTGTGGGGCTGGTGGCCTCCAAGACCCTGGCAAGCCTCCTTAGGGACATGGGACACTTTATTTCTCCATTCCTACCTCAAACACACCGCTGACAGTCATAGACACACACAGGTCGCAGGTCCTGCAAATCCGCCTCTCTCCCAGCGTTGAGCAACATATGCCCATACTCCATGCTTCCCACCTGCTTGTAGGGAGACTCTTTGCCATCTCCAGAAATATGCTGCCAGAAGCCACATACACCCAAGACCTCATGCCTGAGCTACTGATATGTTCGTTGGAGTTTTGAGTGGATATGTGACAGTAAGTTATGTCAGGCAAAGAGAAGACCAAGGTCAGAGCTGGTGGCCCAGGTATCCAGAGTAGGTGGATTCAAAGGACAGTCAGGGGGGAAATGGACAGAGACAGAGGCAAAGGTACCTAGAATAATTTAGACTTCTTGAGAATTTTACCTGAAACCATCCATTCTTTACTAGATACTAAAGAAACCGTTCCTTTATGCAAGAGCTTTTATTTTTTTTTCTTTAATGAACCAAAATCATTTGCCCTGTGTGCAGTTCTGAACGTCTGTTGAGTGAGGGCCGTGGAGTACAGTGTCCTCGTGGCCTGTCTTGGCAGTTCACTGCCCTGTGTGCCCTGCAAAGCTCTGCAAACAAGAGCCTTCCCTTTGCCATGCATGTCAGTGCCACCTGCCTAGTCAGGATTAAGAGATGGGGTGACACACAGAAGAGGGTCCTTTTCTTTCTAACAGCTGCTGCAGGAATAGCCCTCAGGCTTTCACTATCTACCATGGGCTTGCTTTGCCTGTTTCCCACCAGCTGGGACCCCAAGCTCTGCAACAAACCAGCCCACAGAAGGGCTGAGATCAATGACTATCATAAACAATTTGTCTTCCTTGGACCAAAGAATTCAATCTCAAGGGACTACCTAGGCCTATGGTTTTCTATCCCCACACGCCATGATCTAGAGAGGCCCATCCATCTGGGCAGCAAATTGTAGATCACGGAACGAGGCTTTAGTGAGGACACTTCACTCGGGGCAGGCTCAGGCACCTTCATGGCTGCTGCCACTGTAGCATCTGCAATTCCTAGCTGTGTGTTTCTGAGTCTGCTAAGCTCAGATTGAGGTCTTATTTCAACCCTGTCTTAGAACAGGCTTTTCAGCAGGCCCCCGTAAAAGACAAGGTGAAGGGGACAAGCTGCTTGGTGCAGCAAGGCAGCCGCTGTGGCGTATGCCCAGGGCCAGGGGCCCTGAAATGTACTGGTATTAGTTACTGAAAACAAAACACTTCATGTACACCAGTCTTCACAGAAAATAAATATGCTGGCCTTCCTAGTGCTTGATTGACAGGCATCGTTATTACTCTCTACTCAGCGTTGGTCCTCAAAGCCTGGAGAACAGGGTAACATTTGCTTCGAGGTTCACCTGGGTTTCCTGGTAGAGTGTTTCTGCTCTCTAATTTAGTGTGTTGCTACCCAGCTGCATAATCTCCCACTGTCTTAAACTTCCTAGTCAAGGCTTTTTAATATATTGGTTTGGCTGTGATACTGTAGTGAGACAGAGAAGCAAGCGAATGAATGAAAAGAGGGAGCAATGTGTGAAACAGCAGCTCAGAGTGGGGCAGTGGGCTCTGCACATGTCCTTGCTCAGGGCCAACTCCCATCATAACCGCTGCCCTCTGAGGGACTCCTCTTAGAAGGCTATTGAAGGAAAATGGTGTGACATAAAAATGCCAGGCTCTGGAGATGGGATTTAATATGGACTATCCTGAGCATGAGACCTCTGAAATCAGCCACCGTGGATCGAGGGCTCCGTGATGGATACTGCATGGAAGATGTACTCCTTTCAGGTTAGGTGACCTTGTCTGGCTTATTTATGGTTATTATTAAGAGAAATGCTGGCTGTCAAAGGTGATCAACATAAATCACAAACAACTTCTTTAAAAGATGCCATAAGACTCCTCAAAGGAAATTCCTCACGGGATGGCCAGTCCTCAGTCATGAGGGATGTCTGGGATTTAGAATTGCAGGGCAGGCAGTGGTCTTTTATCTGTGATCGCTTTTGCATTTGGAGAATTGTAATGGTCTTGTTGTTTTCTTACTTAAGAGGAATAATAATTGTGTTGCTGGGAAACAACCATGAGCTCTTTGATCCCTATGTGATATGTACGTAACAGTAGAAATCACCAAACATTGCTGTGTGTCACTACCATCCAAGCCCCTTCCTGGAGATCCACACATGGATCCTAGAGAGCAGCCCATGACATTGCACTTACAGCATGGCATATTGAAAAGATTAAACTTGGGGTCATAAGCTATGTCACTTTTAATTAGCCTTTCTGGGCCTCAATTTTCTTATGTAAAAGGGAAATGGTGGGTTTGACAGATAATGGCCGTGGTCCTTCTGCTGGGCACGTATTAGGACACTGAAAATAATAGCATGACAATCTCTCCATAAGAAAACCCTGTGTCAGCGAACTTCATTTTTGGTTGTTGTATTAGTCAGTTTCCTGTCACTATAAAATGATGCCTGAGATGATCAACTTAAAAATGAGAAAGGCTAATTTTAGTTCCTGGGGTCAGTCGTAGTCAATTGAACTTGTTACTTTTGGGCCAGTGGTGAGGCAATCCATTCTGGAAGGGAGTGAATAGTGAAGGAATGGTGATTGGGAGTAAAAAGAAAGAAGCTGGATTCCCATAATTCCATTCAAAGTCATGTCCCCTCCCACTATGTCTCACCTTCCAAAGTTCCCCCACTTCCCAATAGTGTCACTCTGCAGACCACACCTTTAAAACATTGGCCTCAGGGACACTCATGATCTGAACTGCAGCAGTTAATGGACATTGATCAGACATCCTTCATCCTATAAGAGCTGGTGATATGGGAGCATGCCAGGGGGATAGCCCTGGTGGTCAACAGGGTCCAGAGAGGAGATAAGGAGTAGGTAAAGGGAGACTGAGTGAGAGTCCAAGGCTGGGAGGATCTTGCAGCTGTGACTGACTAGAAATCAGGGTGCTTTTTTTATTTATACAGATTTCACAAAACAAAGACCAATTCTTGGTTTCCAAGGGGATACGGATCATTTCATTTTGTAACTATCAGCTAGTTTAAGTGAGTCCCCAAGCCTTAAATTATGTATAATAAAATTTTGATGGTTTAAAATATAACCCTGAAAGCTTTCTCAGGTCTAACAGCCTCTGCAGCTGAGTTTTTTTTATGATCTCTATAAGAATTTGTTTGTATAGGAGAATTCCTTTTGTTTCCTAGTTAAGTGACCTCACTGTAACCTGGTATAAACCAGTCTTTTTACAAACGGCAAACCTTATGCCTAATTCTTTTTTTCTTTTGTATCATACTACTATGTAGGGTATAGCTGTTTGAGCCATCTAACTTAGTTCCTAAGTTTCTTTTTCTCTGAGGGCATTTTATGTACACCTCCCACCCCCATCTCATAAGCCACATATCCAGGAAACTCTGAGCATATGTAGAAAGAGGCCTCTGAACTAAGGTCACCTCTCCTGGCCAACTAGAGCTTTTCCACTTTTCCCAAGTTTACATTGCCCTGATTGCCTCGCCTCTGAGTTTGTTCAGGGGTGGATACGCCAAGATGATCCTGAAGCCATAGCCTCATAAAGAAATTCCTAGCGTTTTTGTGCTTATCACAATCTCGAAGGCTTAAGGAAGATTCCTGAGTAAGGTCAGATAAGATTAATTCCCTGAAAGCAGAAGGGGCTGTAATAATTAGGACTTTCCTAAAGAGACTCAGAGATAAGTTTTTGGGTAAAGACATAAATGAATCATAATGTAAGGAAGTCCCCTAACAATGCAACACGTAGAGACCAAAGCCGATAGCATGAAGCGGCATGACAGCAATCACAGCGTTCGGCTCAGCTTTGCTGGAACTGTGTCAAACAGCTGTGCTGGCTTCATGACTTTCACTGAATCCATGGGTCATGGCTGCTCCAGGAGGAGGGCAGCAGCACTGAGTTTAAGGCAACCATGAGAAGCGTGAACTATCCAGAGAGAGGAGGAATAACACAAAGGAGAGCAACCAATAGAAACATACTGCCCTGTGCTGAGCCCATAGTGCAGACCAGCACAGGGAGCTGTCAAACAAGTCACTGAAACTAAGGTGGCTGTGAGGGGAACGCCCGGGCTTGAAGGATGCTGATAGAGTGGAGGTCTTTGGAAGCCGAGAAAGTTGTGGGAGCCCAGAGCATGGCCCATCTGCAACATAGTGGGGTTCGTTCAAGGGGAGCATTCTTAATGAGAATAGTGAAAGCATAGGAAATTTAAACCCAGGTGATATTATCCCTTGAGCATGTGGGAAATGTAATAAGAATATACAGACACGTTCTCTGTAGTTCTGTGGAACTATACTAAGAGCACATTGTGTAGCATAATCAGCAATGCAGTCATTATAGACTATCAAGAGGAACATCTGTGAGTAAATTTTTATTGATCCTTCACAGTTCCTAGCCAGCCCTCTGTGGTAGGCAACACAAAACTGGGTAGTGTAGAGCTCTGCATTAGAGTGGAGACAGGCTGGCCAGGTGGGGAACAGCACCGACCCAGCCAGGAGGCGTCTAAATTTCTAAGAGGATGTAAATCACCACTGTATCAGCCAAGTCTCTGCCATATTCCTGTGGATCACACTTCACTCTCTAGGGTCCTCTTTATCTTGTCACCATAGCCGCAGTGGGTTACCCTGTGCCTTCTTTTTCATGCTTGCCTTCTCTTGGCTTGAGGAGGAAGTCTGGCAGCAGATGGAGACCCTTTTCTGAATGTGGTTCATTCTCACTCCAAGGGGCCTGGTTTGCTGCCACCAGCATCAAGGAAACTGAGGGCAAAGGGAAGGGATACCTGAGGAGAAGTCATCCTGGAGAGACACATGGGTTCTAAGCTACACCTATTCCTGGGCCAGCGTAGCCATGAGCTTCTGCAAGGCTTCCTTGGTATTCGGCACTGAGAAGGTGCAGGATGCCATTGGGTACCACTTGACTGTTTCCTTGATTGGTGGTTGGTGGTTAGCAGCATAGCCCTAAAATGTGGGTCATGTTTTCTATCTAAATAATTTAGTATATATTGTCTAATGGGTCTGTTGGTGGGGCTTTGGTGTTTTTGTTTTGTTTTTTGTTTTGTCATTTTGGGTATCAAACACACACCTTCCCTTCTCTTAATGTTGAGTAAACATGGATGACTGACAGACAGTCCTATGGGCTGCCATCTGCTGCCTGCCATGAACTGAGCTCTGAGATTAGGTCCATTTCTCAGCACTGCACATGTGTCTGAACTGGGAGCACCCCAGCTTGGCTCTGCAGCTCATCTAATTTCCAGGCTTGTGGCCTGGTTTTGTTTTAAAGAGATCAAGAAACTTAGTGGCTGGAGGCATGGTGTAAACTGAGGCAGGGAGCTGAAAGTTGCCCAAGTGCTTCTAAGAGACTCGATTTAGACACAGAAGGGAAAGAGCCTAGTCCCAGAAGAGAAGGACCAAAGTCCTATTTGGGACCAAAGTCCTGAATATATGATCAAGAGAAGAAAGAAAAGTGACTGGCTCCCTAAGACAGGAAGATTCTTGGAATAGGTCCCTGGACGTGATGGGGCTAGTGATTCCAGGGCCTTGGGAACAGAGTGAGGGTCACAGAGCCTATGAGGTGAGCCAAGCTGTGCCAGGAAGACACCGGGTAGCCCTGTCAAGGCCCTTCCTCTCCATCTCCAAGATGGCAAGTTTGGTCTTTGGCCAGACCATTCTAACATACTGTACACTCACAATCCTTAACTATCCAGGAGGCCATGGCTATGGCTTCATGGAGACGAGCAGGACCATAACGCTGACTTGTGTCATTTCTTACATGTTGTGTGGCTCTTTCCTGTGTTGATACTTCGTGTTGTCCATTCGTCGCCGTCCTAGGGCCTGTACCTCAAGCCGGAACTACTCTAGTCTGCTTTATGTTGCTGTAATAAACACCATGACCGAAAGCAAGTTGGAGCGGAAAGGGCTTTTTTCAGCTTCAGCTTATACTTCCATGTCACAGTTCATCTCTGAGGAAAGTCAGGTGGGAATTCCGAGCAGGAACCTGGAGTCAGGAACCATGGAGGAACACTGCATACTGGTTCATACTCGGTCAGCTTTCTTATACAGTACAGGCCCATCTGCCCAGGGAATGGAACCACCCACAGTGAGCTAGTCCCCCATCAATCAACAATCAGGACAATCAGGACAATCAGAGGCATGGCTATAGGCCAGTCAGATCAGGGAAATCTCTCAATTGAGACTTTCTTACCCCGGGTGACTTTTGGTTGTCTCAAGTTGGGAATAAAAACCAACCAGGACAAAGACACAGACAGCAAGTGCCCAAGGGGACCCGAGCATGCTCATGAGTTACTGAGACAGGATCTTGGAAAGGGATGGAAGTGTACTCCCCAGGGGAGGAGGTAAGGCTTCAGCACTCAGAATGCCCACAGTCCCTGACACTAGCATAAGATATAGCATCTTCTGATTCAGCAAGGCCACTTTCCAATGTCAGACTCCTCACCTGAACCTCAGCACAGCAAAGGACACAGTGAGACGTGTCCAGAGACCCCTCAATGCAGGCTGCTGGCAGCTTAGTTCCGCAGCATTTAATGAGTAGGTCTGGTTAAAAGTTTCATGAAAGTCCTGGGACTGAGGCACTGGGGAGATAGCTCAGTAAAATGCTTGCGGCTCAACTGTGAGGGCCTGAGTAGCATCCCCAGAATCCACCTCTTAAAACAACAAAAATGGATATGTGCTCATAATCCCAGTGCTAGGGAGACAGAAAGGCAAACACTGAAGTCTTGCCAGCCAGTCAGCCCAGCCTAATTGATGAGTTCCAGACCAGTGAGAGATCCTGTCTCAAAAAACACAGGGTGGGCAGTGCCTGAAAAGTAACTCCTGCTTCCTCATGTATGCACAAGTGTGTGCACAAACACACACACACACTTACATACACCTATACACAAACACAAAAAGAAAGTAAGTTAGAAAGATTGACTTTCTTAGACCAAGCCTGGCCCATTTGTGACTCAAACTTAGGTGGGATAGCTGCCAACCCAACTGCTGTTTTTACACACATAGGGAATATGTAAGTTAAATGGGAAAATAATGAATACAACAGCTTTATCAAAGCTAGAAAAAAGGGAGATGGGTGTTGTTAGGGGCATCTGCTGCCTGCAAGAAGGAGAACTACCTATGGGCAAGGTATTCACCTTCAAACCACTTGGACACCCCTGCTTCCCTCCACCCTGGGCCAGTCAGAGTTATGCCTCAACCCTGCCAAACTTCTGGGCATGACCCATGCAGCTCCTAGTTTACAGAGTCTGCAGCTGAGGCACACAGTCACCGGAACAGCTTGCTCGGAGTCAGCTGGCTTGATTGTGCTTTAAAGAAAACCAACCCACTATCTGATCTATTCCCAAATAAAGGTGTTGAACCCTAAGAGACAGACATTTGTTTTGTCCCTGGGGTTGATGTTTTGTAGTCTCATAGATCACTGACTGCACTTCATTGAAGGATGAGGGAGTTGGGGAGAAAGAGATAGAAAGGTGGGGGAGGGGATAACACACTCATATGTGGGTTAGCAGGAGGCTGGGAGGGAGGATAGAAAGGAATCCTCATTGGGAGCATACTATGAGTGCATGTGTGCATGATCACACAAGGTAAAGGCGGGGCTGTGCAAAATAAAGAGGCCTTAGTGCGCAGAGGGTGCTTTGTGGAAAGTATTCACTGTGTTCACTCTGTACCAAGTGTCCTTCTGTGTCCTGAGAGGGACGTGCAGGGGGAGCATCCACATTCCACTGCCCTAGCACAGGGACACATGGTTGGTGAGGAGGCAGCCCTGCACCATGGCCTGCTCCGTCTATGTTGAAGAATTCTGGCCCCTTCTCTCTGGGGTCATAGACAGTGATTCATACTTTCCTCGGTAGTCTTTGGATCTCTTAACATTGCAGACAGGAATGGTTTCTTGGGCTGCAGAAATGGCTCAGCAGTTAAAAGCATTTGTTGCTTTTGAGAAGACCTGGGTGGGCTCAGTTCCATGGCTTAGCTGCTACAAATAGTGTTCCAATAAATATGGACACAGGTATCTCTTTGTAGGCATAGTTCCCTCCCTAGCAGTGGAATGACTGGATTATATAGTAGACCTACTTTTAGCTCTTTAGGATTTTCCTTACTATTCTCCACAAATGCTGTACTAATTTACATTCCCACAAACAATATGTGAGAGTTCCTTTGAATTTACATCCTGACCACAAGTTTTTTCTTAATAACAATCTAATAAATTTTAAATCGTTTATTATTCTTAGTGTGCACTGTGCATGTATGTGTGCATACCACAGGACACAGCTCACGTGTGGAGGCCAGAAGATGACTTTGTGGAGTCAATTCTCTCTGGGAATCGAACTCATGTTCCATGCTTGCAAAGACAGCTCCTTTACTCTCTGAGCTATCTCACCATCAACCTCTCATAGTTGTTATGACTTGATAAAATAGTACTCTGCATAATTTTGATATGCATCTCTCTGGTGGCTGATGAGTCTAAGCATTTTTCCTATATTTGTTGGCTAGAGTTTGTTATTTTGAGATATGTCAAGGGTACTTCCCACCGTGACCTAACTTCCTACCACCAGGACCAACCTCCTGAAAATGGTTTTGTCACCCCCTGAAAGTGCCACAAGCCAGCAACTTCTGGGAGCCCCAATATCCTGGCAACGTGGTTGAAGTCTATTGACAAGGTTCCAGACTCCCTGGCTGGGAATTTTGGCTTACCAGCCATTTTGCCCCTTTTCTCCCCTTTGCTGTAATGGCGACAAAAGCCTTACATTTCTGTATGGCCTAGTAAAACCTTAGCTGGCTGGGGAAGCAGCCATTTTTTACTCAAAAGTAATTGTCATTGTAAAATATCTTGCGGGTTTCTAAGTCCTGGCATGTGTAAAGCTACCTATTCATACTGATAGTACATTGTAAAGGATATTCCTGGAATGGGTGTTGGTCCTCCCAGAAGAGACAAGCCTTTAACAGAAAGAAGCAAAAGGAGCCTAGATAGAGGAAAAAATAAATACGCACCAAACAGCTAAAAACCATAAAATGAAAACCTTCTTTGCCTACATGGCACTCTGCTCTGTTTGAGGCAGATGGAGAGATTATTCAGCTAACAGTATTAAGTCAAATGTTCTTTCATAGCAAACAAGGTAAGTCGCAGGAGGAAGGACACTTAGCCCCCCCTGGGCATGACTACATCTACATATGAAACTGGTTCCTCTGAAGGTCTGAGCAACATCTACATACCAAAAAACTGTATTTGGCTTTTTAAATTTCTTGCCAGAGCAATTCTCTCTCTTTCTGGTGTGGGCCCCTGCCCCTGGTAATGTACATTGTCAGTCTCTCCCTCCTTCTCTTCTTGGTGTGGTTTTTCCACTGACAAGGCGCAGTCTTGACCCTCTCCTTTCTTAATATGTATACTGCTAATTCCCCTATTAAACGCTGCTGCGTTTTACTTCTAAAGCATTCTACGTGTCATTTTAAAGTGCGATCATGCATGTCATTTCCTTGGGTCCCATAAAAGAACAAACTACCCTGTTCATTTGTCATTCCTCGTTTTTCCTGCACTCGTACTCCCTCCTGCGTAGAGTTTTCGTGAACCCAGTTGTGGAAAAGGCTGGTTCCCTCCACAAGCAACCAATTAGTGACTATTAATACATGGCCTTCAACAAAGACTTAAAATTATAAAAGTATTTTAAGTATTATAAAATATTTAAAACTATAATACCATTGGGGAAATTAAGTTGTTATCTGGTTTTTTTTAACCTTAAAACATAGACAGTATGTGTGTATATACATATGTGTGTGTGTATAAGTATATGTATATATGAACTTGCCACATAAGTTTGAGAACCTGAGTTTAATCTCCAGAACAGACAAAATAACAAAAACCAGACAAAATAATAAGGGGAAAAAGGAAAGAAGGCAGGAGAAAATAAAGAAAAGGTTGGGTGCTTGTAATCTCAGTGCTGGGGAGGCAGAGACGAGTGGATCATCTGGGGCTTGTTGGTAGGCTGGCCTAGTCTTCTCAGCAAGCTCCATGCCAATGAGAAACCCTGTCTCAAAAACCAGTGCAGCTGGTGCCTGAAGAATGACCTCTGACCACCACACACCTGTCTATGTGCACATGAGCATCTGCACCCACACGTGAACCTTCACACACAACAAGGAGATGCTGAGACTTCAGAAAACTGCCTGCCATCCTGTAGCTGCCTCGTCACATGTGGGATTAAAGGAGATGCTCTGTATACACCGGGCAGGACCAGGCTTGTCTGTACAGAGGAGCTCCATAAGGGAGGACAGAGCAGTCTCCTGTGGTGTGTGAGGCCAGAGGCTCCATCCCCAGTCCTCCCAGCAAATGGAGCAGGATGACTGATAGTGGGGTGCGGCTTGCAGTGTCCCTCGCAGTATAGACGGCTTCTTGAATACTTTATGACATTCATCATTTACAGTGGTCTTCCAGGTACCAAACACTAGGACCTTGAAGCAAATGGTAGGTTAAGAGGCCCAAAGGGGCGGTGAGAGGCTGGAGGGCTTCAAACAGCGTTCCAAAGCTGATGGGTTATTTTGTCTGTTATGAGCACAGCTAATGAGGGATGTCCATCATGATCCTGTGAGGTCAAGTTCACCAGCATCGCCTGTGGCTTTTCTTTGTCTTAGGTTCTCAGAGACGGAGGCTCATTCCAGCTTTGTCCCTTGACACCCCCTCACCTATGAGAAAACCTGCCAGTGGCACAGGGGTCCGCTGGGTAGACGGCCCCCTGAGGAACACCCAGAGGGGCCTTGGGGAACCTTTTGAGATTAAAGTCTATGAAATTGATGATGTGGAGCGCCTACAGCGGCGACGAGGGGGCACCAACAAGGTGAGGCACTTCCTCCCCAGGGTCACGGTTTCCCAAAGGTCCCGTCCTAAGGAAATGACCTTCACAGGAGCCTTTCCAGGTTTCTGGTATGGGCAGGGGTGCTGACAGGGAGCTCTGGTCCCAGTCACAGACTTTGGTGGGTGCTGCCTGCTCCTTTTCTGGAACACCTTAGGAGTTTGTGAATTGGGAGCTGAGAGACTGAGGGACTTTTCTGGTTACTTGTTTTGGGGTTTTGTGCCCTAATTCAAACCAATATTTTGGGGGGCCATGTGCCTTCTATGTTAGGACAGCCTAAGGTAGTCTCCCTGGGGTTGGGTGTCTTGTCTGCCAAGGTCACCAGGATCCCTACTATGTTTCTGAGAAGCTGGGCTCTTGTCTCCAGCCCCTGTCACAGCCCTTCTCTCCAGAAGGGGCTGCAGGGCTGAGTCAGAGCAGAAGGCCTCTGCTTTTCTTCCTCTCTTCCACCTACCTCTTCGTCTGTACATAGGAGGTCATGTGCTTCAACGCCAAGCTGAAGATCCTGGAGCATCGGCAGCAGAGGATCGCTGAGGTCCGCGCTAAGTACGAGTGGCTGATGAAGGAGCTGGAAGCAACCAAGCAGTACTTGATGCTGGACCCCAACAAGTGGCTCCGTGAATGTAAGGCCCCTTGGTGCTTGTCCACCCTTGCTATCACTGTGGTCCCCAGTAACACAAGCTAGGGGCCTGACCCAGGATGACAGCCACGTAAACTGTACGCATCTGAGGCCTGGGGCCAATGGGGAGATGTCAGAAGCAGCAACCCTTCTGTCAGGCCAGGGCAACAGAGGGCTAGTGAGAATCCCTGTGTGAGATGCTTTCTCTTGAGGGTCTCAGTTCAAAGCACCTGAAAGCAAAATTTGTATCTCTCCTACACTTGGCAGATCATTGATAGGAAGACTCCTAAGTCATAGACTCACGAGGTTAATCTAGCTGAAAATGGACCAAACTCTTTATCTCCTGATAGGCTGGAATGCACCTCCCTTAAACTGCTCCCAGGGACCCTGAAAGCCAAGGAACAGCCCTGAAGTTATATCCATTAAGCCAAATGCCCAGGTGATAGTGACTACCTGGATAACTAGTCACAATGGTACTGTTCTTTTTGAGAGATAGACTTGATTGTCCCTAACTTATTTGTTCCTAGCTGGTCCATTTACTGCAAAATAAAGCTTAACTCTGCTCCAGCTTTTACATTGATATGAAACCAATCCTGGAAGACTTTGTCCGTGGGTAAAATACGTCAGCAGCATCAAAACACTCTCTCCCCCACTTTCCTGCGCAGCTCCTCCCTCCAACCCTCAGCTCCCAGCATCATCACTCTTGTGACAGGCTTCTCCTGCATGTCACCCTCCTTCTGGTACTCCCTGCTGGTAAAGAAGCTCACAGGGGGAGCTCAGAGGCTGAGATTTGTGTCCCAAGGAGCTGGTTTAAAAACAGAGGAGAAATGATGCAGGTAAAGAAGGGTCAGGTTCTACCAGCTCCTGACTGTGCCCACCAAGAGTAATCACCCATCTTCATGCTGTTTCTCTCCTGGTAGCTCAGAGGGCAGAGAATCCGACTATTGGGGGTTGCATCTGTGGCTCTGCTCAAGGTCCTACAGTCCTGATTTGGATACTGGCTTTTGCTACATGCTGTCTGTGTGACTTTGGGTAAGGACTCGATGTCCTTAACTGTGAAAGAGAAGAGTGGTCATGCCTGCTCACAGGTGGTTCGAGGCTGTGACGCATGTTCCTGCTGCATGGCCCTAGAAGGAGCTGGCATCTGGTGGGAAGCACTGAGCTTATCCTAGAGTTCAGTCAACTGGACACTTGCATGGTACATGGTTAGTTCCTTGGTTGGAAATTACAAACTCTCCCACTGACAGAATCTTCACCTCAGGTAGAATGAGACCAACACAGAAATGGGGCGTGAGCTAAAAATCTGACTGAGACATAAACACTTCTTTCTCTGCCTCTGCCCCCACATGCTTCTTACATGGACCCCCGGGGTCTTCCCGACCCCAGGGACTTCCCTTAGAAAACACCCACGTTTTCACCATCTTCTTAGAATATTATTTTTCAAGAGCAGCTTATGCCCAAGGCAGGCTTGGAAATGATCTTCATTTTCCAAGCTCACATTTTTTTTTCTGGGATGTGAATGAGCTTACACATCCACACATGGGCCTCAGATGTAGGGGGTTGGGGGTGATTGCTCTCTTCTTGCCTTGGTACATGTCAAGAGTCAGTAATTTATTTTGATGCTGAGAAAAACAATGGACAGAAAGTTAAATGAAAAGGGGAAATACAGATTGTTTTTTTTTTTTTTAAGGTAAATTTAAAACAGAAGTGGGGGGAAAAAATCAAGGAGGCTGTGTGCTGACTCTCCCGAAGGGTAGCAGGCTGGTGAATGGTAACGTGCTGGGAAGTGTTTTTACTTTTCCTCCTTCTGCTTCTTTGCAGTGGGGCCGGTGATACCGCCTGCAGTGCTTATGGTAGGGCGGGGTTCTGATGTCAGTATACGGGCTGAGGTGCAGGGGCCCTGCGTCTGCTTCTAGCCGCAGTCCTTATTAGCAATATAACCTTGAACAAGGACCCTCTTTGACTAGCTTGGTGACTGCCACTGTAAAAAGAACACTCCATCACAGCCCTCCAGGTTTCTGTAGCAGGGTGTGCTTTTGCACGCTCGTCTCCTGTGTTCTGTTGTTCTTGTAGCTACTCAAGGTGCATAGGCGAAGCAGGGCAGGGAGCCCTCCATGTTCCTCTACTTGTGTTGCTGTTAAGGAAGCAATTCCAGCTGGAGGTAGTGTTGCCCAGCTGGGAATCAAATATGAGGCCCCCTAGGGGGATGTGTGTCTTAGTTGCTGTCCATGCTGCACTCCCCATGGGGATCCTTTGTAATACACTCCTAGAACCAGGCTGTCTACCAATCTGCCAAACAATCATGGGGCAAAGGGCCTCTAGACCGTTGCCTCTCGGGAAGGGAATAGGCAAGGACCTTTGGTGCTACAGTCCTGAACCCAATGCAAGACATCACGGTCATACGACTCAACTTATCTTTTGAGCCTAAGGGGATCTTAATTATAAATACATGTTTTTTTAAACACCCTGTGTACCCCCAGTGAGTGAGTGAGACTGGTGAAATTGGGTCAGGTGACCACCTCTGCTCTCAGAAGGGAGAGACAGGAAGACCGGGAGATTAAGGCCAGCTTCAGCTATATAGGGAGTTAAAGGCCAGCCTGTGCTATTTGAGACCCTGTGTAAGAAACAAAAGCAATCCAGCAAACAAACAGAGGCAGGGTCAGTATGCCCAGCCTGAGGGGCAACAACACACAGCACACAGAACTTCTTCTAGGGAGGTGGGATGTGCACGTCGCTCAGGTGATGTCACTCTTAAAGGGGGAGCTCTTGCTGCCACAGCAGCCAAGAGCCACTCACCCTGGTTCACAAACTAGTGGAGTGGGGGCCTCACAGATCTGTGTTGGAGGCAGGTGGGGGTGGGAGGGCTCTAGACCATCTCCCTCTTACGCAGAACTGTCTCTGAAGGTTAAGGAGCTAGAAACCACAATGGAGTTTCTTGCCCCAGCAGATGCTAAGGACCAGGCAGGAGGGGATGTTCATGGAGCACAGCTTAGGGGACCTTAGCCCAGAGGAGGAGGGGGAGGTAGCCCTTCCTACAGGTAGCTCTGCCATCTCCAAGAGCTCCTTTCTCTTTCAGTTGACTTGGAACAGGTCCTGCAGCTGGATTCCCTGGAGTACCTGGAGGCACTGGAGGGCGTGACAGAGCGCCTGGAGAGCCGTGTCAACTTCTGCAAGGCCCATCTCATGATGATCACCTGTTTCGACATTACCTCCAGGCGCCGATAAGGACTGGTGGGCCCCGAGCCATCAGTCTCTTGCTCCCCCGGACTTCGGCAGGACTCCGCCCTCCCAGGCCCTCTGTGCTGGCAGCACTCAAGACATTAGGATGAGGATGAAGGTTGGTGGCAAGTCTGGAGTGGGCGAGGAGCGAGAGGCGATGTTTCCTTTGTTTTCTATAGGAAAGAAAGGTACAGACACCAACACATGGAAGGAGGAAGTGACAGGAAGCTCCGTGGGACTGAGAAAGCACTTTGAGGAACCTTGAAGAACTCTGTACATAAGGACCGCTAGCAAAGAGACTCTTACCTTGCAGTTGTGAGGAAGGGGAGGGTGACGTGGGATTGCCATCGAAAGCAAAACACCAACAAGATGATCCAGAAGGATGGATTAAGTGCCTTGCAAATCTTTATGATTATCCAAACATTTGTGTTCGTACTTTCTTGTGTCCAGATGGTGCTAGTCAAGAAGAAATCAACACAACAGAACACTCAACCCAGTTTTTGAGATGTATTTACAGCTTGTTTTCTCTTGTTTCTGACTTGCCGTTTGTTTCTGAGAAGCTGTGTTTGTAGTGCTATCTCCTAATCGGTATTGCGATTGAATAAATGTTGACTGTCTTTCATGGTTGTTTTGGTAAGGCCACTCAGAACATGGGCGCTGCATCGGCATGAGCCAGTGCGTTTCCCAGGGAGGTTTGGAAGGGCAGGTGACAGGAGATGCCACCTTCAGTTATCAGCAGCTCAGCTGACAGCCCCAGGGTCGAGCATGGATGGGTGCACATGAGCTTTAGTAATTAGGAGAGGTATCTTTAGGGGGAAGGGGTCTGGGGGGCCTGGGCCCCTGTTCTTGTATGTTTCATGTATTCATACCCCCAAAATAAGTTCATGCTCCTTTCTAGTTCAAAGACTCTGATGGGAAGCTCCAACAATTTCAGCAGAGTCTTGTTCCTTTGTTTTCCTGTTATACGGTGTTACTGATACAGGGTGGGGCTGTCCGTGCTGAGACCCTCTTGGGCTCACACAGGCTGAGAGACTTGACGTCCATTTAGGAAAAGAGGCTTGGGGTGGCAGAGCTTTCTACCACCCGGAGGCCTGTCCAGCAGCAGCAAGAGGTTGCCTCTCTCCTGTCCTAAAGCCTCCCTGGTCTGTTCCTGCAGTGTGGTATCCTGGGGAAGTGAGAGGAATCCCATCCTTAGATTCCAGAGCCCTGGATACACAGGGCAGAGCTGGATGAATGTGGAAACCTAGATCTTGCTCCCCCCACCCCCAAACACCAAGGACTTCATTCTCAAACTACTCCCCTCCCTTCAGGATTGTCGGGCTATGTGAGGGATGGAGGGCTAGGGCATGGGATGGTCAGACATCGCCTGACCACAGGCTGCTGGAAAACCAAGCATCCCAGGAGGACCAAGAATTCTCCTCTCTCCCAGAGCCTCTGCCTGTGTAAACACATGCTCAGAGGTTTGGAAGGAGGATTCTGCATCCTCACCCATCTGGGCCAGCCCCACTCACCAACTCCTCGACCAGAGATGCTCTCCAAGGAGAAAGAACTTTGTATTTCTGGATCACCCCTCTCTCAGGACACATGTATCCCAGCACAGTATGGTATGTGGTCGGCAGAACTCACCATACAGGAGCTTGAGCAATGCGAGTGCGTGGCAGCTGATCCTTTACTCAGGACAGGGCACAGACTACCAGCTCGACCGTTTAGAGGCCAGCCCTGTGGACCAAAAGCCAGCTCCATGGGTCACAAGTCCTGCCTTGCATTTTTGCAAGAGTTGACTCTTACCAAAGGTGTCCCAAGCTGCCAGGTTAATGGTCTAAGCTCCAATATAGCCCATTTCCCTTCTGTGCATCTCACAGCTTTAACAATATGTCTCCCAGAGAAGCAGGCCTCCCCAGCTCTCCCCCAGCTCCTTCCCAGTGCCATTCCGCAGGAGGTCTGGGCTCAGGGCCCACCTCAGCCTCATAACACATGTGTGCATGGGCCTGCTTAACAGCAATATCCTTGGAAGCTTCTGGACCCGTAGGGATGCCAATACTTTGAACATCTGTTTTGATTGCTGGTTTGAAATATATTTCTATGTTTTGTTCTGTTTCATGAAAGGCCTTGATTTGGGAAAAACTTAAAAGTGAGCATGGCTGGGTTTCTTTTCCCTGCTCAAGAGCAAATTCATTTGATTAGTAATCCATGAGCTTGGCTTTGGTCTCTGCTGCCTTTTCCCTTAGCCCTGAGGTCATCAGGCCCCAGTGGATACTTTAGCAGGCCACCAACAGAGCCCAGTGTCCTTGCTGGAGTAAGACCAGGCTGACACATCTATAGAGAGCAGACCCTCAGTCAGCAGGTTTTCCTGGGAGAATGGTCCGTGATTGCCTCCCAATCAGATCTGTTTGCAAACATTCCAAGCAGCTTTATGCTACAGCACCAGTAACCAGGGATACTTGACCACACCAGGTTAGCTTCCCAGGAGGCCACATTCACAAGCAGGCCATCCCACAGGATTCAACAGGCTGTGCTGCAGGGAGACATTTGCGTGGAATGGTGCGCATCTCTTGTCCGTTCTCATATCTGCCCCCTGCCCAAAGAAAGCTGTAAACATCTTACTCTACCACAGTTCATTGTCTTAATTGATAGACCTCGTGGAGAACTCCTGCATCCCATGATGCACCTATTCCCTGCCCTGCCTGTGAGCTGCCTGTGGGTATACAAATCTTTAGGCATGAAAAAGCAGTCCTAGCATCTGAAGACAGTGTCAGTGTGAGGTGGTGCCTGGTTTGGGGACAGGAAAAAAAAAAAAAAAAAAGAGCCCAAGAGGTCAAAGAGAATGTCACAAAACTCAATTCTAATTCATTATCTGTCCATGGAAGGTCCAAAGATCTTTCTTTGGAATTAATATTTAGATAAATATTAATATTTAGGGTTAGGGTTAGGGTTAATATTTAGGCCTTACTTAAATTCTGTCCATTCACCCAAAACCCTAGTCCTGCTTCAAAGAATTTCATGTGAGGTAGAAGCATTTGCAGCCTACTAAAACTAAGATCTGAGACAGGGACATCATTCACCCAAGAGGAAAACCTTCAGTTCACCTTACCTGGGGGTGGGGGGAGGGGCGTTGCTGCTCTGAGGGAGCCTGCATTTGCTTTCATTTGGCTTTCAATGCCCACCTGAGATCTGGAAGTTTTGCTCTTATCTTTAACCCCCCCTGGACACCCCAGTCTCTCGCTTTCTTTTCAGCAGAGTTGAAACCAGCACACCATGGTTTCAACTTCAATTGCTGTTCTGAACATGGAGAACATAATATGCAAATGCAGAGGCGGTCCCCTAGTGACACAGCAATGACCCCCAAGCAGGTGAAGGTATCCTGAGCAAGAGACTGGGGTTAGAAACATCAGACAACCTCAGGAAAGGGTCAGGGGTGAACAGCAGAAATGTTCATCAGGTAGGAACCAGGTCCCATTTGTCATGCATCAGCTTGAGGTCAAATGTCCAGGGGGGAGCACTTAGGCTGTGTAGGGAGGTGCTTCAGAAGGATGCAAGCACGCAGGTTGAGTTTGCTGCAAAGGTTTCCACGTGGGTATGGATCTCACATCCTTAGCGAGCAGCCACCTTCTCTGGCGTTCAGATGCTCACACTCCTCATTAATTTGAGTTGATTCATAAGCCTTCCTCACCGGTTTGTATCTGCAAACCTGCCGTCTGCCTCTGGCTTCCTCGCAGAGAAGCCGAGGTTGGCAAAAGCTCACAATTTGCCCAGTGCAAACTCAGCCTTTGCTGATCTGTAATTGAGCCCGAAGTGAATGTTTTTGGGTTCCTTATTCCACCAAGAATTTTTGTCTGTAAAAGAAATTACTAAAAATGAGTTCCTTCCAAAATTGAGAACAGATTTCCTGAATGTTGTTCTTTCCTTGGAACATAATTCAAAAACATTTCCTCCCTTTTAGGGTAGTTTATCTTTAAAACCCAAACACAGGGCCTGTCAGAAACAGGTTGGAAATCCTGCGTTCTATGAGCTGATGCTGACTAAGCCATCCACTGTCCCGGAGCATCCCTGCCCCTCCCCCAGCGTGGCCCAGCTTTGCACGTTGGCAGGGGAGTCCTCAGTGCTAACACACGTGAGACAGCCCCGGAATGGGAGAGGTCCGCACAGCCCACTCTTCTCCGTGCCAAGTTAAACAGCTGAGGGCAAGTTTCGCAGATGTGGTTGGTGAATGGGTCTAATTTTTTTTTCAAGTGGTAGAAACACAGTGTTCTTTTTTACATTATACAGAGTACCACGCGCATCTTCTGGACAGTATCTGTAACCGCAGTACATTACAAAGCTGTTTGTAAAAATGCATACATTGTATCTTTAGCAGTCTATCTTCCTAATGTGTCATGCAGAGCGTATTTCTAAATGACAATCTCTGCATTGTTTCCATAAGGATAAAAGAAGAATTCTAACCCAGGAAACTCTCTTAAGTCCAATATAGCCTCTCAAAAAAGTTGGGGGTTTTTTTTGTTGTTTTTTTTTTTTTTTCTTAATTCCTAAGAGTTAATTTATCTATCTCTAAATAAACACATTCTACTTTGGGGTAGCCCTATACAAAAACCTGAGGTGATGTCACAATATTGGACATAATGTGGCACTGTGGGTAGGGACAAGCTTAATATTCTCCACACACAGCAATTCCCGTTGTCACACGTATGGAAGTGAGCGTCCCAGTCTCAAGGTCATGTATTTGTTTTCGGTACGTTCAGACAGACCTTCCCTGAAGGAGTCTCCTGTCTCCATTCCCCACACTGCCAACCTCCTGCACCACCATTAGGGAGACATTGTCGTTGATTTGTAACCTCCGAATGCTATCCTGTAGCACTACTTGTGTTTCTGGATCTGTTTATGCATCGTGGTCAGGAACGCCCTCCACGTGTTCTGAGTTGAAGTGCGTGCTTGCTCAGTCTGTGTTTGTCTTTTTCTTCTGTCTCTCTTACTCCAGCAAAGTCTATTAGCAGAGACGTGGGCCAGGGAAGGGAGGAGGAACGTGGGCAGAAGTGGGGTCTTATCTCTGAATCTCTAGCTGTCTCTCTAGCAGGCAGCAGCCAAAGGGAACCAGTCAAAGCTCTTCCTTTCAATTTGGCATGGTGATGAATTGGAAATCAGGTTCCATAGCCTCCACCAACTGGATCTCCACTCAGCCCCTGAGGAAAGTGCTGACAGTAGTAAGTTCTATTCATCCCCAAGACTCCCGAGAGGTCCTCACCTTGGATAGATGTTGTGCTATCTGTTCTGAAGAAACCAAAGCACTTTAGTGAGTCTTATAAACCCATAATACTAATTGCACGTGTTCCGTGCTGGATCTCTGAGAAGCAGAGAGGGTCTTGGGCCATTTGAGAGCAGCAGAACTAGGAGGAGAGGCCTGGAGCCAGGAGCAGGGAGCCGGGACCACAGCTGGGGCCACAGCTGGTCCCCAGGCAGGGTCATCACTAGCTATGAACCCTGGGTGGGCTGCTGCATTTTGCTGGGCCTCCTGCAGATGGTTGCAGGGAGGTCACAAAAGCTGCCCTTCTGGGATAGCAGAAAAGGAAAGGAATGGTGTATCTGGTGGGACCTGCTTCAAAGAAGTTAAAAGCTCTCTTGAGAGCTAGGGAGGATCATATATAGATTTAAAAAAACCTGACATCCACAGTCACAGACTGACCCAGTTCACAGAAGAGTCTCACAGCAGGACAGGGACATGAGCCCGGCCACCCGGACTCTTCCTGTTAGACCACCTTGCACCAGGAGTGTGTTCAGGAACACACGCTGCTCCTCTGCGGCAGTGTGCATGCATATGTGGGTGTGTCCGTACAGAAGGTGTACAACACAGGTGACAAGCATATGGCAGAAACCCCGAGTGTCAAGTGCTAATTCTGTTTTCAGCAGTAGACGTATCTGTGGCCTGGGACACACAACCAACGCTTCTGGAACTCGGGCTTCCTAAGTTGTAAAGTGAGGACTTTGTGGCACACGACCTTTGTGGCTCTTCCAGCTCGGGCTGTGAGAGGTCACAGGGAGAGATGTATGTATGTATATATCGACACGTTTATCTGTAGAAACGGGCCCATTGGAAACTGGAGACAAGGCCTGCCCAAGTGCACGGATTGTGTCAGAATCGGCAACTTCACAAGTCTTGTAAGCCTGCATTTTAAAAGGTGATGGTGGCATTTACTGTCATTGTTTCAAATTCACTGTTTAACTGGGTAGAGGATTGGTGCTGTTTTAAAAAGTAAGTTCTTAGCTCACATGTGTTTGCTGTTAATTTTTAAAACACAAGTCATTTGTTCAATAGTCAAAATTTTAACTCTTCTGCCTTGGGCAGGTCCCCAACAGCCTGTGCGGAGGCTGGGTTTTGTGTACGGGCTTTTACATAACTATATAAAAGTTAGCTGTTGGCTTGATCATGGTAAATATGAACAGATTGCCTGGAGAACAGTCCAGAAAATAATTGAATTCTATAGTTTTCATCAACTGGTGACATGAAAACCATTAAGCTGTGTGCGATTTCCTGGTGTGGAGATGTTGTTCGCTGGCTACAGTCTCTGACTTTGTGGCATATGAAGTATAAAATGTTGTAAAAAAAAAATCTGGTGTTTAAAAGACTCAAACTATATGGTGGCATTAAATGTTCACTTTTATTCTACCCGGAGTCGGTCCTTCTCTACACAGTGGCCCTTCTGTGCACGAGGGGGATGCAATTCAAGGACTGAGGAGGGTCTCCTTGCTAAAGCTACACCTTAGTTTGGGGGGGCCCTGGGCCCCACAGGTCCTCTGGGCTTCACTTGCCTAGTCCCCCTGTGGGTCTGACCTCCAATAAGTCAGAGACTCAAGCAGGGATGGACAGAGGAGAGGACTAAGCCACAGAACCCCAGGAATGGCCCTCTGTTCCAGAGAGTCAGCTGGCATGGTGTAGATTCTGCCTCCACTCAGTATTTCTGGTATCAAAAAAAAAAAATCAGGACGTGTGCAGTGGTTCTGTAGGGGATGACTGGAGCCTGGACAAGGGTTTCTCATGACCCTGGTGCACGTCCCAACTGCAACTGAGCACATTCCAGAAGGAGGAGACAGATATAGACGGTACACACCTCTCCTAGGACAGCCCCTGTCCCCAGCATATGCCCTTTCCCTCCAACACAGGCAGCAATGGGCACCTCCAGTCATCAAGCTGGGTGGCCACCAAAACAAACACATGTCCTGTCCAGGACTGCTCTGCATCCCTGTCCTGCTCTGACATCCTTGCCTGGCTTGTGACTCCTAAGACCCCTTGCTTTTCTTCTCCTCAGATCCTACAAAAGAACTTCCTGGGCTCCCGATGAGTCACCAAAGTTCAAGGAGAGATGCAGTGTACAGATCACTCCCTTGGGAGGACAGAGAACAGGGGGTGTGGAGAGAGGTTGCTTCCGATCCTCTTGATCCTCCATTAAGACCTCCGTCTCCCAGTTCTCAGGGGTCAGGCATAGCCTACCGTCCTAGCCTGTCCTCAGTTCACCTCTGCCCACTGAGGGGAGGGGACGGGGATTGGCCAGGAGAATGAGTGTGGTCATCAGAAGCAACTTGTCTTTTCTCCTGCACCGTCAGTCTCCAGATCGCTACCCACATTACTCATATCCGTCCATAGGTGTATGTGGGGGGGCCTACACATGTGTGTGCTTTAGTGTGGAGGTCAAGGGTCAACCTCAGATGTTGCTCTTTGAGCACTGCCTACCTCATTTTCTGAGGCAGGATCTCTGACCAGCCTGGAACTTGCTGACTAGACTAGGCTGCCCAACAAGTCCCAGGAATCCTCCTGCTTCCACTTCCCCTGTGCTGGCATTACACACACATAAGCACACGCCACCACACCTGGATTTTTAAAAACATGGATCCTGGGGATCAAACTGAGATCCCCATGTCTGTGTGGCCTACACTTGACTGACTGGCCACCTCTCCAGCCTCCTTTCATTTGTTTCTTCCTTTTATATATAACTTGACCATGTGTCTATCAGAAGCAGCCTAAGAGAAGAAAGGTTTATTTTAGCTCATGGCTTCATGGTGATCCATGATGGTGGATATACCAGGTAGGATAGTTCATCCTCAATGGTTCTGGGGCAGCAGCTCCTCCTACCAAGAAGCAGAAAGAAAGCCAGGCCAATCAGTGGCTCATGTCCAAAGGTTCTATAACCTCCTCAAATTGTGCCATCAGTTGAGGGCCGAGTGTCCAAATACAGGAGCCTGTGGGGATGCTTAGTCCATCCCATGACATCATCCTTTCCTATTCCTTCATCTCAGGGAGGACATAATGAATCTGCCCATTGCTATTCTGTCTATGACAGTCCCGTGATGCCTATGGTCAGCTGCCCTTGGGACTAAGAAATCATGAGAAGCCATGCAAAGGGATTCCTTCATCCTGAATTAGCACGTCAGGCTATTCCTGTTCCCAGAGAAGCTTTGTGTTTCATAGAGAGACTGTCACAGTGTCTGAGGCCTCGACCTGCTTCTCTAGCTGAAGGCAATTCTAGAAAATCCTTGTAAGCGTGTGGAACACTTGAGTATGACCAAAGAGAGTCAGAACTGGGTGTTGTGGAGGCTGCTGGCACTCTGGGTATTACCTAGGCCCGTTTCTAGCATCCAGAACCAATCCTGTAGCTCACTGGGCACTTGGGCAACACCAGCTGAATGAATAAGTCAACCATCTTGGGGCGCAGGAGAACCTGGAGGGGAGGTACAGAAACGTCAGACTCCCTTGAGGAATGCACCAAAGGATTAAATTTGGAAACCCCCAACTGATACAAAGCCCCAGCAGCAGTGCTCAATGCCTATCAGGCCCAAACCTAGGCCTGGCCCTGGCTTCTGAATTCCTACAGCACACTACTCTCCAAGAGATGAAATCACGTAGTGTTTCTGAGTCCTGTGGCACATCTATAAAAGCAAACATTGAACAGACCGTTATAAGCCTCATTTACCCCTTCTGGTCACTGGGATAAAATAAATCCTGAGCTTCTTGAACTCTGCCTGGCTACTCATAGTTACCCATGACACCATCATCAACAGCAGGGGCCTCTGCACATGGCCCTCTCCTCCAGCACAGGCCCAGGGCCAAGCCTCAACTGGGAAGTGTGTTCTAGGGCACAAGGAAAGAGGGGAGAGAGATAAAGGCCCAGAAGCATTGCTCACCCGCCTGGGTGATTGGCAGGTCAGCATGCTGCCACCCTGGAGGAGCTGCTGGGTAGGGCCCAGCCGCCTGCAGGGGACACAGAACAGTGAGTGGCTGCTTTGCTTTTCATCACTAAAGTTATTGAACTGCCCTTGGTCCTCCTTCCAGGGTGGGGCTCGGGGGCTCGATTTGTCTTTCAGTTTTTACCTTTTCATTTTGTTTTGTTTGCGACCAAGTCATGCACGGTAGCCCAGGCTAGCCTGGAACTTGCTATACAGTCCATGCTGGGATTGAAGTTGTAGAATCCTTCCTTCCTCAGCCTCTGAAGTGCCGAGATTCCAGGTGTGCTGCCATTAAGCTCCTTTATTTTTTACTTTTTAAAACTGGATTTGTAAAGCTGGAACTAGGAAATAAAAATCACCTTTAATCTCCTACAGTGAGGAGCACTGTTGCTGTTGTCATTCGTTTGTTCTATGTATGTGTGTCTTTCTGTCTCTGTCTGTCTCTATTTCTGTCTCTGTGTCTGTCTGTCTGTCTCTGTCACTGTCTGTCTCTGTGTGTGTGTCTGTCTCTGTCTGTCTCTCTGTGTGTGTATGTGTGTATGTGTCTGTCTGTCTGTCTGTCTGACTGACTGACTATCTCTCTCTCTCCAGATCATCTTGAACATGGCCCCATCAGATTCTGTTTCCCCTCAATCCCACCTTGTGCACTTGCAGGAACTTGCTAGAACAGCTCAGCCTGTGCTCTATCAATAGCACCGGGCCAGCTGCGGAACGTCTCGTCCATGGACTGGGCCCCATCCATGCACCCTGTTCCCAGTCACCGGACTGTGAGCTTGTGCTCACTTCCCCCTGTCATCAGTTACACTGTCACAAACACGTTGAGTATTAATCTCTTGTTTTATGTCTCTGACACATCTCCAAGGATAAATTCCTAGTTGCAAACCAGCCATAAGTAGGGGAATAAAACATTACAGTTTTACACACATCGACTGGCTTTCAGCTATCCACTTGGAAATCAAAGATCCCTGATGGCCTAAAAGGAAGTTCGTTCTTCCTCCTGATACCTGTTTCATGGACTCACGTGTTTGTTCAACAAATGTACAAAGAAGAGTTTCCACGTGGGGACAGCACTTAGCTTAGAAGATGCACAAAGTCCTTGGCCTATGGTCCTACTCATTGTAACACAGGGCATGTACATCTGTCTCTGAACTTGGCTTCTGAGGGGTGGGGTGCATTCTATGGCTTAGCACAGAGCTGCACACAAACTGAATTATGACACGGAGGATTTAGGCAAAGCCATTGAAGAGAGTTTTATATGCTGAAGAAATGTATGTGTCCTGGGAACGCTCTCCAGAGATTCTAACTCCATCTCTGCTCCCTCTGCGGACTCTGGGCTGAGGTGGCATCCTGGAGTCAGGTGTTTGGGGTAAGGAACCACGACTTGTAGCGGACTTTGAGAGTCTCTGAGCACCTCTAGGTTCTTTTGTGTCAGATGCAAAGCCTGATCTGTCTTGTCTGGTTTCTCTTGGGAAGTTTTCAGTGGCTAAAGGTAGGCAGGCTGTGTGCAGAAGTACACTGTGATCTGGTCTGTGCTCAGCAGGTCTAAAAAGACAAGTGCTTTTTGTTCATTTTCTGCCGTTTTAACAGAATATGTGTCATTTATAAACAATAGAAACACATTTGGATCGAGGTCAGGAGGTCAGAAGTTCCAAAGCACTGTGCTGAGGTCTGTTAGGGTCACATGATGGAGTGGGGAGGACACAGGAGCGTGAGCAAGACAGGTGTCCTGAGGAAGGACACCAAGGATGGGCCTCTGGTCTCCACATGTACATGTGTACACGTACGAAGGTACATGCCTAATGACATGGAAACCTTCCACTAGGTCCCACATTTAAAAGATCTCCCAAGAGTGCCAGGTTGGGGACCAAGACCTCACCACACAGACCTGGGAGGGGGCACTTAATATCTTAACTCTAGCAGTAAGGAAACTTAAAGGTTTTTCCTGTATGGACTTCAAAAGTGTAAATAGGGTTAGAGTTAGGGTTAGGCTTAGGGTTAGGGTTAGGGTTAGGGTTAGGGTTAGGGTTGGGGTTAGGGTTAGGTTTAGGATTAGGATTTGGGTTCTTTTACAGAGATGAGGGTTAGCATTAGGGTTAGGGTTAGGATTAAGGTTAGGTTTAGGATTAGGATTTGGGTTAGGGTTAGGGTTAGGGTTAAGGTTAGGGTTAGGGTTAGGCTTAGGCTTATGTTTAGGGTTAGGGTTAGGTTAGGGTTATGTTTAGGGTTTGGGTTAGGGTTAGGGTTAGGGTTAGGGTTAGGGTTAGATTAGGGTTATGTTTATGGTTTGGGTTCTTTTATAGAGACCTGCAGTTGTTCACTCTTACCAATAGTCCACAGCCATGGCTTCTACATCCTTTCTACGGAACTATTCATTAAGAATGACTCAAGCTTAGTGTCCTGTTATCAGTCACAAAATTCCTGTTTATGTGGAGTGTGTTTAATCAGAGTGCCTTCCAAGTAACAGTGTGGTCTTTTTATTACAGATGCTAGGCTTTTGAAGCCTTCGTTCCTTTGCAGGTGCACCTGTGTCTTCAACCTTGCCATTCTAAATGTTGAGTGACAGATTTACATGTCCCTTCTGGCAATCTCTTGCAATGTGAGATGCGTTCCAGCTTTCCATTTCCAGTCAGTATGATCAAATAGATCATGAGTTGCCTCATAGTCTGTATGAGAAATTGTGGCCTTCAGCTACTCTGCTAATTCATATCTGCTTGACTATCTTAGAGAATATCATGTGATTGTACCCTCAAAGAACTGGAGGTTCCTGTTCTGTGGGTTAGTGTATACCTTGGGTTTCCCTGAGATCACTTATTAGGAGTTTCCAGGGAGCAGAAGATAGGGAAGGTGTGGTTATGCCAAGTGAGATGGATTTGCTTTACCTCAGCTTGGGATCTGGGATCTGTGTCCCCAGCATGCAGAGCAGGATGGCATGGCATTGAGGAGAAAGGACTGTAAAGACATAGCTGAGTTCAGACAAATGTTGCTAACATCTGGCTCAGCATATTCTACTAGAATGCTCCACCCTAGTCACACAGAGTTCAGAATAGATTCTAAGTGCAAATCTACCTGGGAGCCCCTGGTATGAGCAACTGCTATGGCTGGCTGAGCTGCTTCTGAGAAGGGATGTTTTGACTCTAGATGAAGCAGAATAGACTGGCCTAAGAAGCTTGGCCTGTGTGGAGTCTTTAACTGACCCTCTGAGAAATTATAGATTTAACATCTTCAAAGTTTTCAACAATCCCTGGGTTGCTGTGCCATAAATTTCCCTTTCTAGAATCCTAGAATGCTGATTTCAATAGCATTCCTCATTCTAATCAATCCCTTCTTTCTTGGCGCACAACCAGTGCTCAGGGATGGAGAAGACACTCACTTACCCTAAGTGTTAGGTCTCAAACTCACAAACTGCTGGCTGAAATGCCTATTTAACATATCACATTGAATTTGGCTGCCAGGTTCTTCCAGTGTCCCTCCACCCCTGCCTGTTACAGGGTCCTCCTGGCTTGCATAGCCCATCCCTACCCTAAACTCTCCAGCCCAGAAGGCTGTGCTGCTCTTCCCTTTATAATTCCACCCATTTTGGTTTCTCTCTCTCTCTCTCTCTTTCTCTCTCTCTCTCTCTCTCTCTCCCCTCCCTGGCCTCTTAGTCTTCAGGTTCCCCTCTCTCCCCTCTCTCCCCTCCCCTTCTCCTCACATGGCCAGGCAGCTCAGTCTGGTCATGTCCACCCTCGACTACTCCAGATGTCTCTGCCCTGGCTGTGCTCTCCCTCATATCTACAACATATATATATATATATATATATATATATATATATATATATATATATATATATATACACACACACACACACACACACACACATGTATATACACACACATATGTGTGTGTATATATATACACACACATATACATATCCCTCATATACACGATAAACTTTCCCCTCTGCCATGCCTAGGCACACTCATGTTCTTTTCCTTTTTATTTTGTTTTTCATTCACTACCCACCAGCCCTTTGCCCACCTAGTCACCTATCAGGTTTACAGGTTTGATGTGTGTGCATGTTGGGGGGCGGGGTGAGTTCTGCTCTACGAAACATTAAATATGTCGGAGCCACAATGGCTGGAGAAGCCACAGCTTCAGAAACTGTAGGGCCAGTCTTGACCCCAGACAACTGTGCTTCTAGCCATAGGAATGACTAAAACTTGGAGGGGGAGGGGTGCTTGAGGAGAGGGAGGACCATCCTTTTTCGTGGCAGCACATTTGAAGTTGTCCTCGGTAGGATGCCCCTCCCCACAGCCTTCAGGGACGTCTCCCTCGGGGTTGGTGACAGCTCTCCGTTATCATTGTACTTCTTTATTTTTGTGGCGCTGGAGACAGAGGTATTGATCTGGCTCGTGATAGGCACCTGTTTGACCACTGAGTGGCATCCCAGCCTCTGTATTATGGTCTGTTGCCAACTCCTGTGCAAGTGTATTTATTGAGTGCAGGGCAGTCCCCCTGCTCAGTACATATGCATGTTATTGGTTCTGCTTCTCTGGGGAGCCTTGACTAATACAGGACTTCCCTTCCCTGACAGTGAATCTGCTCTTTCTCTAGTAAAAACTCCCTTTGGGAGAGCCCAGAAAGGAAGGTGGGGGCGGGGGGAGCCCTCATTAGGACCCTCCACCTGGATGGCCACTGCATGGACCCTAATTACTGCACCTGAATTATTCTTCTGCTTGCAAAGGAGGGCGTCTCTAAGGTCCTTATTAAAACCCATGAAGCTTCTTAAGAATGGCAAAACAAAAACGCAGGAGTCTTGTTTGAGCTGACAAGAGCATAAATAGGTCCTGAGGGCAGCTGATCCTGGTCCTATCCCGCCTGGCCCAGCTTCAGCTGACCTGTGCCTTTGAAGGAAGACCTACAAGGGAGACTGGATAAAGGCTCTGCCTTCCACAGCCTTTGATTCTGAGCACTGGAGGGAGGGAAGGAATAGCTGGGAGCTTAGTGTAGGGAGATTGGGAGGGAGGAAAGGAAGGAGGGGGGAAGGAGAGAGGGAGGGAGGATAGTGGGGAGGACTGTGGAGACAACAGGAAGGGGCCTTTGCTTCAGCTACTCACATGCTCATTGCCTAAGTGTTGGTGGTCCCTGTGATGTGTCTGACATGGTTCTGGAAGCAAAAGATCAACAGTGAATGAGACAGGCACTGTCCAAACCCTTTGAAAGCTGCCCCTCCTGAGAACCTGGTTACCCCATCACCTGTCCCCTGATGGCCTGAGATCACCTCTGAGGCAGGGTCATTCTTCTCCTGCCCCATAGAGACTCATCCGGTGCCCAGTGCTTAAGGAACATGTATCCAGTGGTGACCTACTGGGAGCCCCTCAGTCAATGCCTATGGTGACAGAGAGGGAAGACCTAGGCCCCTTCTCCAGAGGCTCAGAGTCCAGCGATTTAAGGAGCTCTTCTTCCAGGGGGTGGAGCGGGTGTCCCAGCAGCACAGAGGGCATGGCAGACAGAGCTGGGAGAATGAATGAAGCTTTCTGGGCGTGTGGTAAAAGAGACAGGCCAGCAGGGACTGTTGCTGGCTGCAGCCTAGGGACACCTGGAGGAGGCAACCAAAGAGTGAGAGAGGGATGGAGCCATGAAGAGGAGAGCAAGCAAACATGGAGTCTTCCATTAGACTGAAGAGGTTTTGCCCTCAGTCCTTATGGTAGACAGGATGAAGCACAGATGCTTATCTAGCATCCACAAAGCCCTAAGATTGATCCCCAGACCCACACTAACCAGGCGTGGTGCCATATGCCTGTAACTCCAGCGCCCCCTACATGTAGGCAGGAAGAAGTTCAAGGTCATCTTTGGGAATCTTGATCTGAATGGAGACCTCGTCTCAAACAAACAAATGAACAACAACAACAAAAATCCAAATAAGTAAATAAGTAAACTCCCGCAGACATGAAAATCACAAAATGATCCAGCTGTAAGAAACTGAGGGCTAGCTCCACAGGAAACGGGCCACTGGCCGTGGATGTGATTTCTCCAAGGTTGCAGTGTTTGGCAGAGATGGAACAAGCTGTCAAGACACCCATCACCTCCCCCCCTCCCCGCCCCCTCTCCACTCCCCGTGCCTGTGCTTTCATTCCTCCCAAGGGATTTGCATCATTCCCTGTTCTAAGCTGAAGCTCATTTAGAATCTTTGCCTGGCCAATAGGAAACTCCTAGGAATTTGTAGCTGCTCGGCAACTTATTTAAAAAGTTGAGGGGAAAATTGTCCTTTGTTTGCAACTTTACTAAAATTTTGAGGATTTAAAAAATTATCCAAGAAGAAATAGTGGTTTTGGGGTCAGTATTAGCCGTAATCTGACATAAAGTTTCCTCTCCAAGATGGTTTTGGTCAGTGTTTTATTGTTTTTGGTTTTGTTTTGCTTTTTTTTTTTTTTTTTTTTCGAGACAGGGTTCTGTTATAACTCTGGCCATGCTGGAACTTGCTCTGTAGACCAGGCTAGACCTGTCTGCCTTTACTTCCCAAGTGCTGGGATTAAAGGTGTGTGCCACCACTGCCTGGCTTGTTTTTGTTTTTAACAGATACAGTAAGTAAACAATACAGTCTTATACAGTTTATTAGGCTTCCATTAAAAAAAAAAAAGCAGTACAGAAATTGATTTCCCTACAGTGTGGAGGTTGGAAGTACAAGACCAACGTGCTAGCTACATCTCCCACATCTCTCCAAGATGGTCACAAAAAGAACAGCCAGAAAAAACATAAGTGCCAGCCTCACATACACAGGCCTCCCAGAAATCCCTCCATAGAGCCCCCCCAAACCCCTCTCCAAAAAATCCCATGTCCCCTCCTTTGTTCTCCTCCCAACCAATCAGAAACAGCCATCCCAAACCTTCTCCAATTGCTCCTCCCCCTTTTCCTTTCCCACCTATAAAGTCCCTCTGGGGCAAATATCCCCCTTCCCCTTGCTCCTAGCCGCGGGTCCCCTGCCCTGTGTCCCTATGGGGCAGATACATCTCCTTTGTGCTAAGACTCTGGTGTCTGGGTGTGTCCTGTGCGGACTCAGAGGCTCTTTCCCTGGCCCTTCTGGGCTCCTTTCAGGCCGCGCTCATTAGCTGGCGGTCTCCATTGTCCTGTCCTGTCCTTTCTCACTCCTTTCTGTCTGTGTCCAGGTCGTCACTGATTAGAAGGATACCCATCAGGGTGGAGTAGGGTCCATTCTATCGACCTGCCTTGCATTTAACCACATACTTAAAGTCCCCTCTGCCGGCACAGTTAAATCTGGAAATATCTATTGTTAAGGCTTCAACGTATGAATTTAGAAGGGGACAGAGGTCGACTCGGCTCTTCATGTGTCCTTCCAGTTGTCTCCTGCAAGTCAAATACACACTCTTCAAGAGGAGCGAGTAGTGGTTTGAATGATAACTGTCCTGAGTATCTGGCATTTGAAGGTTTTGTCCTCAGGTGATGGCCCTGTTTGGGGAGGTTTAGGAAGTGTGGCCATGCTGAAGGAAGTGTGTCACTGGAGCCAGGTTTTGAAAGCTTAAAGATGTGCCATTTTGAGTGTTCTCTGTTTCCTGCTTGTGTTCCGAGATGTGAGCTCTCAGCAGTTCCTGGTGCCATGCTTCCCCACCATGATGGCAGGACGCTTACCTTTCTGGAACCATAAACCCACGATAAACCATTTCTTCTGAGAGTTGCCCCGGTCACGGTGTTTTAGTACAGCAATGGAAAAGCAACTCACACAGCTCCGGCTATCCTTGATCCCCCGGAGGATAGGAAGCACCCATCCATCATACATTCATCCGACCGAGATGCTTTCTCATGGCGGGATGGGTACCCACAGCTACACAGGAAGCTCTGATGGGCAGACGCTGTCTGCTTCCCTGCACTTCATCTTGTTTAAAACAGTTCTTCATCATACTTTTTCAGTGGTTGATGAATTCAATGGCCAAGGAACAGGGATCCAGAAGTCTTTGAAGAAAACCAGGGCTGGCAAGACAGCTCAGCAGGTATTGGCACCTGATACCTAGACTGACAACTAGAGTTCATTCCCAGAACCTACGTAACAGAGGGAGAGAACTGACTCCTGCAAGGTGTCTTCTGGTGTCTTTTTTGTTTATGCGCGCATGTGTGTGTGCGCGCGCACACACACACACACACACACACATAGTGTCCCTGTGGGAGGTCAGAGGACAACTTTCAGGAGTTGGTCCTCTCATCCCACCCACGGTTTTCAGGGACGGAATTCAGGTCATCAGGCTCACGTGGCAAGCGACTTTACTCAGAGCCATCTCGCTAGCCCATAGTCTGCCTTGTTTACCAGTGTTTTCTGACAGGCAGCATATTGCCCTGCACACATGAATTCAAATCCTGACATCTCTTAGAGATGGGCAGGCTTAATGTATTCACAGGTTTTATGTGTTCACCACCCAGCCAGGCTCCCCCACCCACCATGTACCAGAGGCAGTGGCTTCCGTGTTGACAAAGTAGAACACCCAGGAATGCCCGGAGCATAAACAAAGCAATCAGAGTGGTTGATCCTTAAGAAAAGTCATTCCAACTCACTGGCAGGGGATCATGCTTCTTAACTCAGCCACAGAGAAATCCCAATTCATGCAAAAATAATTCTGTCTTCATTATTCGGTAATCTGGTGCCTGTCTCTGGTAATGGGAGTGTCCCGTTTTGAAAGGAGAAGACGTTGCATACACATCTTAATAACACATCCCTCTCTGTGTCTTTCTGAAATGCTACATTAGCAACTGCATTTCATCGCTGGAACCTGGCTCAGGCGCCCTGCTGATGCTCTTACAGCCCATTATTAATGCAGACCCCTTCGGGGGTTGTAATTTGGGACTCAATTTGCCATAAAAATTGTCCTAAGTGTCACCTTCGGAATCGGAGATCATGTGACCCGTGAAACACACTGAACTGAAAGATGGAGACGAATGTCAAATAGTCCTCCACTGTAGAATGGCACTAGCCATTGTACATGAAGTGGGTTTCACTGTGTCCTAGGGATGGTGAGGGATGAAGATGCCCCACTCATGTTCCCTGAGAGAGCCTGCAGGGCCTCAGAGCACAAGAGCACAGCCTTCCCAGAGAATATGAGAGCACCCCGCACAGTGCAGCAGCTCAGCGACAATCCCCTCCTATGGATTTTTATTTTTTGAAACCCGGTCTGTGTGTTGCGCAGACTGGTCTTAAAGTCCTAGGCTCACGCCGTCCTTCCAGCTCAGCTGCCCCATAGCTGCGACTTCAGGCTCCTTTGTTGGATTTTGGCAGTTCTTACCCTTTGAACCAAAAATTCATACGTGTCCCAGAAAAATATTTTATACTAATTCCAGATTTTTAAAAAGCAGGTTAGATGCCAAGTCTAGCTAATATTATGGAGATCAGAGTCACACATCAAAATCACCATTTTGCATCCATTAGCGTGGCTACAATTGAAAAAACAAAACAAAACAAGACCCCAGAAAACAATAAGCCCTGTGTGGTAGGTGATGCATACCTACAATCATAGCTACTTGGGAAGTTGGGGCCACGAAGTTAGACTCTGCTTCAGACAAAATAAAGGAGAATAAGTGTTGACAGTGATGTGGAGAAACGAGAACTCCTGTACATTGCTGGTACAGATCTAAGATCATTCGACTGCTGTGCAAAGCAGCACTGTTATTCATCCAAAAATTAAACATGGCTTGACCATATGACCCGGTAATTCCAGCTCTGAGTATGCAATGGAAGGCCCTGGAGGAAGAAATTTGCCTGGGATGCTTGTTTCCCAGCACGCCAGGCAGTACTCTTCATAACTGCCCAAAGTTGGGGGCAGCTCACAAGTCCACTGACAGCTGAATGGACTTAGGAAACGTGGTGTATACATATGTGCAATATTATTCAGTCTGACAATGAAACACTGACATGTGACACAACACGGCTGAACCCCAAAGACGTTGTGCTAAGTGAAAATAGGGTGAACACAGCAAGATGATTATCATCTGGTTCCACTTCATATGAGATACACAGTCCTCGGGGCACAGGAGCAACGAAAGGCATAGCTATGGTTACATCCGTCCAAGGTGGTGGGTGTTTCCTGCGTGGTGGGGCAGGATTTCACCTTAGGAAGATGAAACTGTTCAGGGAGGGTGGCAGCACGGTTGGAAACAATGTGAATGATCTATTTAAGATCTATTTAATGATCTACTGTTATTTATTCTTTGAAAAGTTTCTTACATGTATACAATTTATTTTAATTATATCCCCCAGCTCTCCCCTCCAGTTCCTCTCAGAGTTCTTCCCCCAACATATCTTCCTCCTAACTTTATGCCATTATTATTATTATTATTATTATTATTATTATTATTATTATTATTATTATTCCACCGAGTCCAATTAGTGCTGGCCATGTGCACATGGGTATTCATCCACTGGGGAATGAGCCACTTGCCAGTAGACACACCCAAAGAAAAGAGACTCTCCCTCCCCCAGGAGCTATCAACTGCCAGTGGCTCCTCAGCTGGAGGCAGGGCCTCTGTGACCCCTCCCTCATTCACACTGTAATTTCTAACTCCCTATGTTAAAGGACATTCTGGAAAACAGAAGGAGCACTGAACACTAGAAGAGTAGAAAAACCAAAAAGTTATCCCAGATCAGGAGAGACGACTCAGTGCTTCCAAGCAAACCAAGTGGCTGGAGAGATGGCTCAGTGGTTAAGAGGGCTTGCCGCTCTTGCTGAGGACCTCAGTTCAGTTCCCAGTAGCCACATCAGGCAGCTCACAACTACCTGTAACTCCAGCTCAGAGAATATCAATGCCTTCTTCCATCCTCTGAGGCACGTGCATGCATGTGGTGCACATACAAACAAACACATGCATAACATACAAATAAAAGTAAATACATTTTCATCAGAAGGTAATCTAAAATTTAGTAACAGCGGAAAGCAGCTACCATTTGTGGAAGCAGCATGTGTAGAAACTAGTGCCACCAGCGTCCAGGAGCCTCGGCATGGCTTGGATGCCATCTGTCAGCTTTCTGTTCCACATACTCTTACAACACTGATCCATGGTCACTCTCCCATTGTGTGACGGTGTGTACTTTAGGGTAGGTATATGAGGATGGAGCCCAGGGCCCTCGAATGCTAGGTGAGCTCTCTACCACTGAGCTACACTCCTAGCCCTGGCATCCTCCCTTCCTCAGGTTATGGCCAGTTGGTAATAACTCCTCTTGAGTTTATGTTGTAAAATGCTTTCATTCTGCTGTAATTCCTGGAAGATAGTTTTGCAGGGTATCATATCCCAGGAACCACTTCTTCTTCATTATCTGAAAGCACTGTTCCTTCTGACCTGTAGTAAGACAGATTAAAGTTAATCTATGAATCACCTGGCAACTGTTTGAAGGCAGACTGCCTTTTGTCCTCTTTAAAAATCATGAAGATTTTCTGTTTTCTAGCTTTTATCTAAATCATAATGATGTTTCTATTGTGACTTTTTTTTTTCTATTTTGCTCATCATGCTTGGGGCTCACCAGACCTCTGACTTTGTGGGTTGATGCTTTAATCAGATTGGAGGAACTTGCAACCTTGTGTGTTTAGTTTGGTCACCCAAACTGTGGCTTTTAGATAAATTTTATGGGGATCTTACTTACATGTCCCCCACATCTTGTGTTCACTGTACTCTCACTGTGTTCCTCGCTCCAAACTACATAAGGAACAACTTCTAAACTGTCTTCCAGCCCACACTTGTTCTTTTTCTTTTCACTATGATGAGTCTTCTGACAAGGATATCCATTGCCATTTTGATATCAGGAATTACAGTTTTTACCTCTAGACTTTTTATGGTTCTTATTCAAATACAGCACGTTGCTTTAAATGTATATAGTGTCTTATCAAGTCTTGGAGAATTTCATGCATGCATATGATGTATTTTGATCATATTCACACATCCCATTTCACTGTTTAACCCTTCACAGATCCACCTCTGCCACTTCCCCACCTTGTCTCCACTTCAAGCCATCTCCTCCTCCTCCTGCTCTTTCTCCTGCTCCTCCTCCTCCCACTAAGTACAGTTTGTGTTGCCCATGTACTTGGGTGTGGCATCATCTGGGAATGGTAGATCTACCAGGAACCATATTCATTTTTATTTATTTATTTATTTATTAGAATTTTTCTTCTCTCATATACTGCATGCCAATACCCTTCTTTCCCTGCCTTCATTCCTCCCAACCTCCCCATCTTCCCTATCCCCCAGGTCTACCCACCCAACTTCATCTTCCCACTCCTACCCTACCTCTCCCCAAGAAAGAGCAGTCTTCCCAGGGTTACTGCCCAAACACAGCACAACAAGATGGAACAGGGTCAGGTACAATTCCCTACTTCAAGGTTGGACTAGGCAACCCAGTAGGGGAACAAGGTACTCAAGGGCAGGCAAGAGGTTCAGGGACACACCCCTATTCCAGTCTGTATGAGTTCTGTAAGAGCACAGGACCACGCAACTTCAAGACATGCTTGGGGGACACAGCAGGTTCCATGTCTGCCGCTCCAGGGTCTGTGAGCCCCTCCCTACGAGTGCTGGTCAGTTGTCTTCATGGGGTTTGTTTTCCCGGAGTCCTCCACCCCTCTGGTCCCAGCAATCCCTCCTCCACTTCTTCGACAGGGTTTCCTTGAACTCTGCATTTTGTTTGACCTGAGCCTCTGCATCTGCTCACTTCAGCTGCCATAGGGATCTTCTCTGTTGAGGATTGGGCTAGGCACTTGTTAAATTAGGTTTAATGGCTTAATAAGAGCCCATCGTTGAAATTTCCAATGCTCTTTATTAATTACAAGTCATGTCAAATCTCAGGGAACTCAATACCCTGGCGGCTAGTCAGAGACTTCATTCTATCATCCTCTCCTGCTTCTCTCCCTTCTATCCTCCTGCCTGCCTTAGACCCTTTAAACTTTTCCCCAGCCCCCTCTCCATGGGTCCATACACAATGGTATCTTAGCATACTCTGCTGGGGGTGATCAGAGACTCTGATCACCCTGCCCACAGACCTTTGTCCCAATGGTCAGGGACCATATTCTTAAAGAAAACTAGCTCTCTCTCCATGCCCAGCAGACAGTAATTGTATAGTTCCTCAGCTAGGAATGGGTGCTCACCACTGCCCCCCTTTTTATGATATGAAGTCATTCTCCGGTTTCCAGAATTCTATAATTTACTTATTTCCAGTACGTGAAATCTAAGTCTGTTTCTCCCGTTCGTTTTCCAGCCTTGTCATTCGAGTTGCTTTTGATCTTGAGTTTCTGATTACCACGGCAAGGTCATTCGCTGGCCTCGAATGATGACTTCTGGGCTTCCTGAGGTCTGGGTGGTGGCAGTCTTGTGTGAGGTTGTTATTCATTTCTCTCAGAGCTCTGGGAAGCCTGCTGAAGCCTGCTGCTTGGGGGCAACCTCGAATCAGTTCAGCCCAGCTTTGCCTGCCTGGACTGCAAGCCTACACATCCTGGTCACTAGGTGCTAGAGGCACAGGTGCCCTTGCAACCCCTTCCTTTCGTTTATCACAAAGTGCACCTGTGCCACAGCACAGTCGCCTCTCCTCACAGTAAATGCTCAGCCGTGTGGGGGTCTCAGTGCAATATGGACAGGATCTTCTCTAAGTCTGACCGCTCAGGGAAGTCGGGAGCCGCGGACACTGTCCCTTTCCCAGGAAAGCTCCTGATGTCCGAGTTGGTGGCACTGACAGATGCCTTTGGTGACAGTGTTGGCACTCTGTCATCTAGCTAGTCCCTCATCTCCCCATTAGCCACATCAGTGGGTTTTCCTCCGCTGCTTTTAAATTTATCCAATGTTTCACAAATTCACCTGTGTGAAGCTTTTCTGCAGGACCCCGTGTTCCACTACAGGAAGCCATGAAATACAGAGCAGGTTTATGAAACCCTACTTTAAATTACAAACAGAGAGACACGGGAAAAGATGGATGTGGAAGCTGGAGCCTAGTACAAGCAAATAAGACAATCTGGTAGAAAAATACGCAGCAAAGAAAAAGAAACCAAATGTCTCTCACGTCTTTAATATTCCTAGAGAGGCAATACACTGAACTCAGACAAATAGGACAACACTTTTTTTTTTTAACACTAACAGATAAACAAGAATTCTTGTAAATTCACAGCAACAGCAGTGACTAAAAGAGCCTATAACATGTGACGATAAAATGGAGATAATCTACCATAAAGTTAAGCAAAAATACAGAAGCAAAGGACATCAGAGAACTAAAACCATACAGTCATTTTTAAAGAGAATATTCATAGGAGTGAAGGCGGACTTACAGTTTTTATTCTACATTTACTTTAAAAGAAAAAAAAAAAAACCTATCCAGCATTTGCCTGCATGTATGTCTGTGCACCACACGTGGTGCGCCACAAGGCACCCTTGAAGATCAGAAGAGGGCGTCATATCTCCTGGAACTGGAGTTACAGATGGTCGTTAGTGCTGGGAACCCATCATGGGCCTCTGAAAGAGCAGCCAGTGCTCTTAACTGCTGAGCCATCTCGCCAGACCCTACATTGACTACTTAAAAACTGTTTCCAATTAGCATCAAAATATCAGGCGGCATTTTTCTATGTACTTAGGTTTATACATTTGTGGATGGACCTTCCTCTGTCGCTGTTCTCCCCCTTTTCAGTTTCATCTCATATATATTCTAGTACCCATTGACTCCATTCCCTCAAACCTCCACTGTCCCCTCTCATGGTCTCCTTTCTAGTTTCATATCCGACAGTAACATTCACACATGTGCGTCGTGCGCGTGCGTGCGTGCGTGACACTGACAAAGACTGAGGGCTGGGACTGGGAAGCTAGTCCAGCCGGAGTGGAAGGTTAGGTTCATGCAGGACTCTAGAAGGACAGGAATTTGTAGGTCAGGGCCAGGAAGACTAGATCCAGGGTAGCAATGGAGAGCCACTCTAAGAGCAGAGGAGCAGAGGAGTTTCAAGAAGACATGATGAAGCAAGCAGCAGAGACACCTCTGCAGCTCCAAAGGAGAAGGAAGGGGAAGACAGCAAGAGAGATGAATGAGGCATCTTCCCAGAAGCCCAGGGATGATGCTGGAGCTTGGGGAATTTCTGGGAATGTCTAAGATATTTAAAAGGTACATCAGGGGGTGAGCAGGACGTATACCCTCAGTAGGAGAAGGGAGAGTCAGCAGCTGAGTGCGTGATGACAGTGCGCAGGTGACCACAGAGGAAGAGAAGTGGTCCCCACTGCTTGGATCAGTAGGGAACATGTGAGCTTCCTCGTCCAGATCTTTATGAATCCCCACATGTTAATGAGGTATCCTGCTATGGCGTGTGGCTTGTTCTTCTGCCAGGTGGATCTCTTATAGACTTCAGAGGAAAGGAGGGGTCCAATGTCACCCAGAAGCTTCCTTCAGTGATGGGTTGCCATGAAGTTTTCATGGCGTTCCACAGTGTCCAGAACCCTCTCCCTGCAGAAACCCAGCGAGTTCCGCTGTGGGAGCCAAACATCTACTCCTGACTGGACTAGAAAAAAAAAAATTCAAGACATCTGGCTCCTGAATGGAATTTCCCTTCCTCCCTGCAGCTAGTCTAACTGGGGACCTATGGCTTGCAGCTCTCTGGCCCCTGCTTAGAAGGAGTGAGGTCTGAGTAGCCACCATGAGTGGATTCCCAAGCAGCTTCTTCCCTACATTCTTGGCATTCATGTGGCATGTCTATAAATTATGCCCGTGTGCTCATTTTCGGTTTGAATGTGTTCTCATCCCAGAGGAGCGGCTAATGGCATCAAGGTACTGATGTGAGAAAGCATGCGGCTACAGTGGCTATGGATTAACGAGGCAACCTCACGGAGGCTGGGGCCGCAGTCAACCCTCAGCCACCGCTGACACGGGTTTTAAATTGTGTTCCCTGACCCTTTCCCTCTTTGCCAAAATTATTTTGCTGTAATTTTATTGGGTAAATGTTTACCTTTGCTTAAATGTTTGCTTTTTATTAAAACTGGATACGCGCAGGGCGCCTTCATCCTCGCACACCGCAAACTGGCAGAGAGGGATTTCAAAGCCCATCAGACTTTCTCTAGGAGGCGTGAAGACAAATCTCTTAATCCAGGATCATCAGTGACTGATAAATTTCGTTCAGAAAGTTGGTGAGCACAGCATCACATCCATGAACTCTGCTCATGGGCCATCTAAGTTAGTCCCTGACTTTCTCTTGGGGCCCTTTCATTTCTCCAGTGAATTAAAAGTGAACAAACAATGCAATTCTCTTCTGTTCTTTTTCTTCTTCTTCTTCTTCTTCTTCTTCTTCTTCTTCTTCTTCTTCTTCTTCTTCTTCTTCTTCTTCTTCTTCCTTCTCCTTCTCCTTTTCTTTCCCTCCTCTTCCTCCTCCTCCTCTTCTTCTTTAAAATGTAGGAAGTTTATTTTTCATTTGATGAGGACACCAGAGAGTCCACCGAAGGGCCCTGGGGCATCTAAGTATCCTAATCCTAATAGCAAATTGTTCTGGTCTGCTTCTGGAAGTATAGATTTCATCATATTTGTTCAGTGTTAGATAACATAAAGATAGTTTCAGGACTGCTATGGTGAATGACATAGATGACACCCCCCCTGTGTCTGTGCCCCTGCAATGAGCATGTAGCTGTCCCTACAGAGGGCGGGACACATATCCATGCCTTGATTTGAGGTCGGCCTTGACCTGTGGGACTAAAGCCAATGTGATGGAAGCAGGCTTGAAAGGTCCTGGTCCACTGGGAGTTGAACAGTTCTTGGAACTCTCCTGGCATGTGGACACAGCTGGTAGCCAACCTAAGAAGTCATATCACCTAGTAACCTACCAACAACTATAACGAGCCATGTGACAAATCACTCCTGGGACAAACCAGAAAAGTCCAGTCAAATTGCTGACCGACAGCAGCATGAGCCAAGTGAAATTATGCTGAGCCTCTAAGTTCTGGGGTTGTTTGTGATACAGTAAAAGCTAACTGATAGAAGATCTCCCAGACAGTGTACATTTTGAGGTCATGCAGGTTTTATTTGACCTTTGTGCTCACTCTTCTTGGAAACATCAGAATCATTCCAAATACACATTTGTGGAATAGGGTAGAACTGGCCTTCCAGAAGGTCTTCTCAGAGCTACAAAGGGGAGATTCCAGTGTATCTGACTCCAGGCTTGCCCCTCACTTGTGAAAAAGTCTTCAGATACTCACCTTGTATGCTACTGAGGTCAGGAGAGACAGATTGCCTAGGGATGTGCTGGCTGCATGACAGCTGGGGCACAAGCAGAAGCATCCTTGGGAAAAGGCCTTGGAGTACATGGGTGTGCATAAGACATCCTACAGACTTCATTGTCTCCACGGCCACCACGTGTTTGGCAGGTGGAGCCTAGCTTCTGGTTGTCAGCTCTCCACTGCAAAATAAGGTCTGCTACTTGAGGCTCAGTCAGACATCCCTATGTCATTTTGACAGTGTCAGGCTGCTTCTCCTCCTTCTGAGGGTCGCTATTTGGGGTTCTACCTTCACCCCTTGCATCTGTATCCCTGTAACATGAGGTGTGGATGGAGGCCTGCTATCTGAGGACCACTTCATCTGCTGCAACCCACCATCCTGGTTCACTACCAGAACCCCACTGCAACACGAAGTACCACACTGCCTCCAGGACTGGTGAGCCATACAAGACTCTTATTTTTTTTATTTTTTTTTTTTGGACAAGGAAAATATTTTTGTTATTTATCTAAAAAAGAAAGATAGAGAAGCAGGGCCAAAGAGTTGGGAAATTAGAAAAGACAATGAAAGCAAAGAAAGCCAGTCTGATGCAAATGGGGTGAGATCACAAGTTACTGAGGGCGACAGAGCTTTCGGCTCTGCCCACCAACACACTGAACCACGGACTTGAGCAATCACAGAAACAAAGCTTAAGAAAATAACAGCATACATAAACAGTTATGAAATGCTCACGAGAAAGATTTACACAAACAGCTGAGTTTGGTCTCTTTTTCTTTTTGTGTAAGCCCCTAACATCTTTTTCTCGTAATGTCTGAAATGATCTCGATCTTAGGCTTCGAGATAAAGATTCCTGTATTGGAGAGGTATTCAAAAGAAACAGTGTATATAGTTACTTATCACAGGGTAGTAAGTCAACATCTCAAAATTCTGCTTCTTCACCAAAGATTCAGAACAGACAAAAACAAACACAGGAGCAAACACAGGAGACCAGAGGCATCCGGGTCCCTCGTTTCCAGATATACTACAGAGCCATCATGGGAAAAGTGGCATGGTCACAGAGTAATAAGGACAAACGGGCCACCGGGACAGAGCAGAGAGCCCGGGAGTGAGTTTGCACACCTAGAACCAGCTCATTTTTGACAAAGGTGCCCAAACCATGTACTGTGTGTGGCTGACCTCTTCAGTGAAGTGTGCAGTGAAGGCAGATACCCACACGCAAGAGATGTAGACTAGACTTTTATCTTTCATTCTGGACAAATACTCAGCTCATGATGGATCAAAGACCAAATGCAAGTCCTGAACTGGAAACTGCTCCAGGAACATGCAGGGAACACCTTAGTAAGGGCAGCGGCTGCTATAGATGCTGGTATAAGCACAGGTTTTCATATGACCGTAAACGCAAAGGAAACAAAACCAAAGACTGACAGATAATTACCTTGAAGTTCTGTGCAGCACACGAGACAACAGAGGAAAAGGCAACCTACAGAGTAAGAGAATTATTTGCCGACTGTCCTCTCAATGAAGGATTCACACTCATAACACATAGAATATTAGTAATATGCAAGGAACCCGAAAAACAAGAATCTGGTTACAAAATGAGCAATCGCTCTGACTAGTCACAAATACACGAGGCATAGTCAGTACCACCAGTCGCCAGAGAAATTGAAACTACGGTGAGACATCATGTACACCAGCTAAAATGCTGTCAAAGTCAACAATGAAGCAAATGCTGGCATGAACTCTTAGACACTGTTGGTGGGAACTGGAATCAGATCAACAGCATGGAGGCTCATCTAAGAGGGAAAACAGGACTACCAGAGGATACAGCCACCCCAATTCTAGGTATATGTTAAAAGGAAAATGAATCAACACGCCCCAAACATACTTGTCTGTCCATGTCTACTGTGGAGTTATTCGTAATAGCTGATGACCGCAGGTCCTCGCCAACATGTGCAAAGAAAATGTAGTTCACAAAAATAGCAGAATAGTATTCCGCCATAAAGATAAGGGAAATCCCATCATCTGCAGCAGGATGGACAGAACTGGGGAAAGTTGTATGAAGTGAAATAAGCCAGAGACAGAAACAAGGACCACACTTTCTCCCTCATGTATGAAAGTGAGCACTGGTGATCACGAAAAATGAGGAACTGTAGAGGCAGAAAAGTAAAGGGAGGCCAGGTTTGCTCTTTTGACGGCATGTTGTACACGTGTATTCAAATACTGAAATATCACACTGAAACACGTTAATAAGGATGATTAATACATGTCAATAAAAATAAAAGAGCAACAATGAAAAATCTGCTTCTTGATAAAATGGACATATAGCTGTGTTTAGGAGTAGATGTGAAAATTACTTTTACCCAACTACCTCTGTATACAGCTAAAGAGGCAGTTTTAATTTATTCCATCCTATTTTTGTTCTGTTTTGCTTTGCTTTTGAGACAGGGTCTTTCTACTAGCCTTGGCTGCCCTGGAACTCACTCTGTAGACCAGGCTGGCCTTGAACTCACAGAGATCTGCCTGCCTCTGCCTCCCGAGTGCTAGGATTAAAGGCGTGTACTACCATGTCCGTCCTTCCATCCTATTTCCATGTCTGTCCTTCCATCCTATTTTTGTTAAGTTCCTACTTCCGACGCTGGGATCTTAAACACCAAAATCGCCTATGAGTAGGCAAAGCCAAGGTGCCAGACGGTGTTTTCAACTCACGCTTTGTATTTATTACGATGGTTTTGCTCTATCACGAGCAAGTCTTCTCACAGAAACACAGAAGGGCATCTTCAATGGGAGGTTCACACAGCCAATATCACAGGGTGTGTGACCCCAATAAGGCGTGCGTGCGACGGAGGGTGCGCCAGCCGCCCCCAGTCCCTCTGCGTGTCCTTAGGAGGCTCTTATGCTGGCGTCACACTCTTCCAGGAGAAGGATCAAATCTTCAATCAGGCTGTGTTCTCGGCCATGGGTCACTTTCATAATGTCAAAGGCCTAAAGAGAGGGGAAAGGTGACACATTTATCTCAAAGCAGATCAGCCTGGCTTCCCATCTTCTCCCCATTGATTTGGGGACCCGGTGGCCCATAGGTGAGCAAGCGATCTTTAGGGAGCCAGCAGCACCATGGTTCACAAGGCCACACAATGCAGGTGGCACGGGAGATGCCTGTATGTTCAGACAGCGGACTCCATCCT